>JAUJEF010000475.1:0-57021 GCA_030444885.1 Citrus sp. QX-2021 | reverse complement strand
CCGCTGGACGACCCTGCGCCCTGGCCTTCGGGTGGTTATTTTTTGGCCAAGCAGCCTACGTGCCCTTCATTTTTGGCACACTATACTGGCCACAAAGTCTGGTCTCATTCTTTATATCTTGACGAACTTGGCCAGCCCCAACCCCCATTGCTATAGCCCACCCGTTTTTGTGGCCTTTTTCCGCTGGACGAACATGGCGCCCCGGCCTTCGGGCGGCCAGTTTTGGGCGCGGCGGTGCCCGCGGCCTATTTTTTGAACACGGAGGCCGCTTACAAAGTCTCGTCCCATTCCGAGTCCGGCGGACGAACTTGGCCAGCCCCACCCCCAAAGGCTATAGCCCACCCGTTTGTGGGGCCTTTTTCCGCTGGACGACGTTGGCGCCCCGGCCTTCGGGCAATTATTTATGGCACGGCTGTGCCCGCGGCCTATTTTTGGGACACGGAGGCCGCTGCAAAGTCTCGCCCCATTCCGAGTCCGGCGAGGCCAGACGTGGCCAGCCCCATCCCACAAGGCTATAGCCCACCCATTTTTGTGGCCGTTTCGCTGGACGAACTTGGCGCCCGGCCTTCGGTCGGTTCTTTTTTTCGCGCGGCTGTGCCCACGACCTATTTTTGACACACGGAGGCCACTCGCAAAATCTCGTCCCATTCCGAGGTCAAGGCGGACGAACTTGGCCAGCCCCTCCCAGAAGGCTATAGCACACCCGTTTTTGTGGCCTTTTTCCGCTGGACGAACTTGGTGCCCCGGCCTTCGGGCAGTAATTTTTGGGCTCGACTGTGCCCGCGGCCTATTTTTCGCACACGTACGCCGCTCGCAAAGTCTCCTCCCATTCCAAGTCCGGTGGACGAACTTGGCCAGCCCCACCCCACAAGGCTATAGCCAACCCGTTTCTGTGGCCTTTTTCCGTTGGACAAATTTGGCGCCCGGCCTTGAGCGGCTATTTTTGGGCGCGGCTGAGCCCGTGGCCTATTTTTGGCAAACGGAGGCCGCTCGCAAAATCTCGCCCCATTCCGAGTCCGGCGGACGAACTTGGCCAACCCCACACCCCAAAGCTATAGCCCACCCGTTTGTGTGGCCTTTTTCCGCTGGACGACCTTGGCGCCCCGGCCTTCGGGCGGTTATTTATGGGCGCGGCTGTGCCCACGGCCAATTTTTGGTACACGGAGGCTGCTCGCAAAGTCTCGCACCATTCCGAGTCCGGCAGACGAACTTGGCCAGCCCCACCCCACAAGGCTATAGCCCATCCATTTTTGTGGCCGTTTTACGCTGGACGACCTTGGCGCACCGGCCTTCGGGCAATTATTTTTGGGCGCGGCTGCGCCCACGGCCTATTTTTGAGACACGGAGGCCGCTCGCAAAGTCTCGCCCCATTCCGAGTCCGGCAGACGAACTTGGCCAGCCCCACCCCACAAGGCTATAGCCCACCCATTTTTGTGGCCGTTTTACGCTGGACGAACTTGGCGCCCCGGCCTTCGGTCGTTTCTTTTTTGGCGCGTCTGTGCCCACGGCCTATTTTTGACACACGGAGGCCACTCGCAAAGTCTCGTCCCATTCCGAGTCTGGCGGACGAACTTGGCCAGCCCCACCCCCGAAGGCTATAGCCCACCAATTTTTGTGGGCTTTTTCCGCTGGCGAACTTAGGCGTCCCGGCCTTCGGGCAGTTATTTTTGGGCGTGGCTGTGCCTTGGCCTATTTTTAGCACACGGAGGCCGATCGCAAAGTCTCGTCCCATTCCGAGTCCGGCGGACGAACTTGGCCAGCCCCACCCACCAAGGCTATAGCCGACCCGTTTTTGTGGACTTTTCCACTGGGCCAATTTAGGCGCCCGGCCTTGGGCGGTTATTTTTGGGCGCGGCTGTGTCCATGGCCTATTTTTGGCACACGGAGGCACCTCACAAAGTCTCGCGCCATTCCGAGTCCGGCTGACGAAGTTGGCCAGCCCCACCCCCCAAGGCTATAGCCCACCCGTTTTTGTGGCCTTTTTCCGCTGGACGAACTTGGTGCCCCGGCCTTCGGGCGGGTATTGTTGGGCGCTGCTGTGCCTGCGGCCTATTTTTGGCACACGGAGGCACCTCGCAAAGTCTCGCGCCATTCCGAGTCCGGCTGACGAAGTTGGCCAGCCCCACCCCCCAAGGCTATAGCCCACCCGTTTTTGTGGCCTTTTTCCACTGGACGAACTTGGCGCCCCGGCCTTCGGGCGGGTATTTTTGGGCGCGGCTGTGCCCGCGGCCTATTTTTGGCATACGGAGGTGCCTCGCAAAGTCTCGCGCCATTCGGTGTCCGCCGGACGAACTTGGCCAGCCCCACCCCCCAAGGCTATAGCCCACCCGTTTTTGTGGCCATTTTCCGCTGGACGAACTTGGCGCCCCGGCCTTCGGGCAGGTATTTTTGGGCGCGGCTGTGTCCGCGGCCTATTTTTGGCACACGGAGGCACCTCACAAAGTCTCGAGCCATTCCGAGTCCGGCGGCCGAAGTTGGCCAGCCCCACCCCCCAAGGCTATAGCCCACCCGTTTTTGTGGCCATTTTCCGCTGGAGGAACTTGGCGCCCCGGCCTTCGGGCGGGTATTTTTGGGCGCGGCTGTGCCCGCGGCATATTTTTGGCACACAGAGGCGCCTCACAAAGTCTCGCGCCATTCTGAGTCCGGCGGACGAAGTTGGCCAGCCCCACCCCCCAAGGCTATACCCCACCCGTTTTTGTGGCCATTTTCCGCTGGACGAACTTGGCGCCCCGGCCTTCGGGCTGGTATTTTTGGGCTCGGCTGTTCCCGCGGCCTATTTTTGGCACACGGAGGCTCCTCGCAAAGTCTCGCGGCATTCCGAGTCCGGCGGACGAAGTTGGCCAGCCCCACCCCCCAAGGCTATAGCCCACCCGTTTTTGTGGCCATTTTCCGCTGGACGAACTTGGCTCCCCGGCCTTCGGGCGGGTATTTTTGGGCGCGGCTCTGCCCGCGGCCTATTTTTGGCACATGGAGACGCCTTGCAAAGTCTCGCGCCATTCCGAGTCCGGCGGACGAAGTTGGCCAGCCCCACTCCCCAAGGCTATAGCCCACCCGTTTTTGTGGCCTTTTTCCACTGGACGAACTTGGCGCCCCGGCCTGCGGGCGGGTATTTTTGGGCGCGGCTGTGCCCGCAGCCTATTTTTGGCACACGGAGGTGCCTCGCAAAGTCTCGCGCCATTCCGTGTCCGCCGGACGAACTTGGCCAGCCCCACCCCCCAAGGCTATAGCCCACCCGTTTTTGTGGCCATTTTCCGCTGGACGAACTTGGTGCCCCGGCCTTCGGTCGGGTATTTTTGGGCGCGGCTGTGCCCGCGGCCTATTTTTGGCACACGGAGGCACATCGGAAAGCCTCGCGCCATTCCGAGTCCGGCGGACGAAGTTGGCCAGCCTCACCCCCCAAGGCTATAGCCCACCCGTTTTTGTGGCCATTTTCCGCTGGCGGAACTTGGCGCCCCGGCCTTCGGGCGAGTATTTTTGGGCGCGGCTGTGCCCGCGGCATATTTTTGGCACACGGAGGCGCCTCCCAAAGTCTCGCGCCATTCCGAGTCCGGCGGACGAAGTCGGCCGGCCCCACCCCCCAAGGCTATAGCCCACCCGTTTTTGTGGCCATTTTCCGCTGGGCGAACTTGGCGCCCCGGCCTTCGGGCTGGTATTTTTGGGCGCGGCTGTGCCCGCGGCATATGTTTGGCGCACGGAGGCGCCTCACAAAGTCTCGCGCCATTCCGAGTCCGGCGGACGAAGTAGGCCGGCCCCACCCCCCAAGGCTATAGCCCACCCGTTTTTGTGGCCATTTTCCGCTGGACGAACTTGGCGCCCCGGCCTTCGGGCGGGTATTTTTGGGCGCGGCTGTGCCCGCGGCCTATTTTTGGCACACGGAGGCACCTCGCAAAGTCTCGCGCCATTCCGAGTCCGGCGGACGAAGTTGTCCAGCCCCAATCCCCAAGGCTATAGCCCACCCGTTTTTGTGGCCTTTTTCCACTGGACGAACTTGGCGCCCCGGCCTTCGGGCGGGTATTTTTGGGCGCGGCTGTGCCCGCGGCCTATTTTTGGCACACGGAGGCGCATCGGAAAGCCTCGCGCCATTCCGAGTCCGGCGGACGAAGTTGGCCAGCCCCACCCCCCAAGGCTATAGCCCACCCGTTTTTGTGGCCATTTTCCGCTGGCGGAACTTGGCGCCCCGGCCTTCGGGCGGGTATTTTTGGGCGCGGTGTGCCCGCGGCATATTTTTGGCACACGGAGGCGCCTCCCAAAGTCTCGCGCCATTCCGAGTCCGGCGGACGAAGTCGGCCGGCCCCACCCCCCAAGGCTATAGCCCACCCGTTTTTGTGGCCATTTTCCGCTGGGCGAACTTGGCGCCCCGGCCTTCGGGCTGGTATTTTTGGGCGCGGCTGTGCCCGCGGCATATTTTTGGCACACGGAGGCGCCTCACAAAGTCTCGCGCCATTCCGAGTCCGGCGGACGAAGTAGGCCGGCCCCACCCCCCAAGGCTATATAGCCCACCCGTTTTTGTGGCCATTTTCCGCTGGACGAACTTGGCGCCCCGGCCTTCGGGCTGGTATTTTTGGGCGCGGCTGTGCCCGCGGCATATTTTTGGCACACGGAGGCGCCTCACAAAGTCTCGCACCATTCCGAGTCCGGCGGACGAAGTTGGCCGGCCCCACCACCCAAGGCTATAGCCCACCCGTTTTTGTGGCCATTTTCCGCTGGAGGAACTTGGCGCCCCGGCCTTCGGGCTGGTATTTTTGGGCGCGGCTGTGCCCGCGGCATATTTTTGGCACACGGAGGCGCCTCACAAAGTCTCGCGCCATTCCGAGTCCTGCGGACGAAGTCGGCCGGCCCCACCCCCCAAGGCTATAGCCCACCTGTTTTTGTGGCCATTTTCCGCTGGAGGAACTTGGCGCCCCGGCCTTTGGGCGGGTATTTTTGGGCGCGGCTATTCCCGCGGCCTATTTTTTGTACACGGAGGAGCATCGGAAAGCCTCGCGCCATTCCGAGTCCGGCGGACGAAGTTGGCCAGCCCCACCCCCCAAGGCTATAGCCCACCCGTTTTTGTGGCCATTTTCCGCTGGTGGAACTTGGCGCCCCGGCCTTAAGGCGGGTATTTTTGGGAGCGGCTGTGCCCGCGGCCTATTTTTGGCACACGGAGGCGCCTCGCAAAGTCTCGCGCCATTCCGAGTCCGGCGGACGAAGTTGGCCAGCCCCAATCCCCAAGGCTATAGCCCACCCGTTTTTGTGGCCTTTTTCCACTGGACGAACTTGGCGCCCCGGCCTTCGGGCGGGTATTTTTGGCCGCGGCTGTGCCCGTGGCCTATTTTTGGCACACGGAGGTGGCTCGCAAAGTCTCGCGCCATTCCGTGTCCGCCGGACGAACTTGGCCAGCCCCACCCCCCAAGGCTATAGCCCACCCGTTTTTGTGGCCATTTTCCGCTGGACGAACTTGGCGCCCCGGCCTTCGGGCGGGTATTTTTGGGCGCGGCTGTGCCCGCGGCCTATTTTTGGCACACGGAGGAGCATCGGAAAGCCTCGCGCCATTCCAAGTCCGGCGGACGAAGTTGACCAGCCCCACCCCCCAAGGCTATAGCCCACCCGTTTTTGTGGCCATTTTCCGCTGGCGGAACTTGGCGCCCCGGCCTTCGGGAGGGTGTTTTCGGGCGCGGCTGTGCCCGCGGCCTATTTTTGGCACACGGAGGCGCCTCGCAAAGTCTCGCGCCATTCCGAGTCCGGCGGACGAAGTTGGCCAGCCCCAATCCCCAAGGCTATAGCCCACCCGTTTTTGTGGCCTTTTTCCACTGGACGAACTTGGCGCCCCGGCCTTCGGGCGGGTATTTTTGGCCGCGGCTGTGCCCGTGGCCTATTTTTGGCACACGGAGGTGGCTCGCAAAGTCTCGCGCCATTCCGTGTCCGCCGGACGAACTTGGCCAGCCCCACCCCCCAAGGCTATAGCCCACCCGTTTTTGTGGCCATTTTCCGCTGGACGAACTTGGCGCCCCGGCCTTCGGGCGGGTATTTTTGGGCGCGGCTGTGCCCGCGGCCTATTTTTGGCACACGGAGGAGCATCGGAAAGCCTCGCGCCATTCCAAGTCCGGCGGACGAAGTTGACCAGCCCCACCCCCCAAGGCTATAGCCCACCCGTTTTTGTGGCCATTTTCCGCTGGCGGAACTTTGCGCCCTGGCCTTCGGGCGGGTATTTTAGGGCGCGGCTGTGACCGCGTCCTATTTTTGGCATGCGGAGGCCGCTCGCAAAGTCTCCCCCCATACCGAGTCCGGCGGACGAAGTTGGCCAGCCCCTCCCCCCAAGGCTATAGCCCACCCATTTTTTGGCCATTTTTCCGCTGGACGAACTAGGCGCCCCGGCCTTCGGGCGGTTATTTTTGGGCACGGCTGTGCCTGCGGCTTATTTTTGGCACGCGGAGGCCGCTCGCAATGTCTCGCCCCATACCGAGTCCGGCGGACGAAGTTGGCCAGCCCCACCCCCCAAGGCTATAGCCCACCCGTTTTTGTGGCCTTTTTCCGCTGGACGAACTTGGCGCCCCGGCCTTCGGGCGGGTATTTTTGGGCGCGGCTGTGCCCGTGGCCTATTTTTGGCACACGGAGGTGGCTCGCAAAGTCTCGCGCC
This sequence comes from Citrus sp. QX-2021, assembly GCA_030444885.1. NCBI lineage: Eukaryota > Viridiplantae > Streptophyta > Magnoliopsida > Sapindales > Rutaceae > Citrus > Citrus sp. QX-2021. Next base: position 50,405 of record JAUJEF010000475.1, on the reverse strand, counting down.
ATTCCGTGTCCGCCGGACGAACTTGGCCAGCCCCACCCCCCAAGGCTATAGCCCACCCGTTTTTGTGGCCATTTTCCGCTGGACGAACTTGGCGCCCGACCTTCCAGGCGGGTATTTTTGGGCGCGGCTGTGCCCGCGGCCTATTTTTGGCACACGGAGGCGTATCGGAAAGCCTCGCGCCATTCCGAGTCCGGCGGACGAAGTGGGCCAGCCCCACCCCCCAAGGCTATAGCCCACCCGTTTTTGTGGCCATTTTCCTTCTGGCGAACTTGGCACCCCGGCCTTCGGGGTATTTTTGGGCGCGGCTGTGCCCGCGGCCTATTTTTGGCACACGGAGGCGCCTCGCAAAGTCTCGCGCCATTCCGTGTCCGCCGGACGAACTTGGCCAGCCCCACCCCCCAAGGCTATAGCCCACCCGTTTTTGTTGCCATTTTCCGCTGGAGGAACTTGGCGCCCCGGCCTTCAGGCGGTAATTTTTGGCGCGGCTGTGCCCTCGGCCTATATTTGGCACACGGAGGCGCATCGGAAAGCCTCGCGCCATTCCGAGTCCGGCGGACGAAGTGGGCCAGCCCCACCCCCCAAGGCTATAGCCCACCCGTTTTTGTGGCCATTTTCCGCTGGCGGAACTTGGCACCCGAAGCCTTCGGGCGGGTATTTTTGGCGCGGCTGTGCCGCGGCCTATTTTTGGCACACGGAGGCCCTCGCAAAGTCTCACGCCATTCTGAGTCCGCGGACGAAGTTGGCCAGCCCCAATCCCAAGGCTATAGCCCACCCGTTTTTGTGGCCTTTTTCCACTGGACCAACTTGGCGCCCGGCCTTCGGGCGGGTATTTTTAAGCGCGGCTGTGCCCGTGGCCTATTTTTTATGCACACGGAGGCGCCTCGCAAAGTCTCGCGCCATTCCGTGTCCGCCGGACGAACAGCCAGCCCCAATCCCCAAGGCTATAGCCCACCCGTTTTTGTGGCCTTTTTCCACTGGACCAACTTGGCGCCCCGGCCTTCGGGCAGGTATTTTTCGACGCGGCTGTGCCCGCGGCCTATTTTTTGTACACAGAGGAGCATCGGAAAGCCTCGCGCCATTCCGAGTCCGGCGGACGAAGTTGGCCAGCCCCACCCCCCAAGCCTATAGCCCACCCGTTTTTGTGGCCATTTTCCGCTGGCGGAACTTGGCGCCCCGGCCTTCGGGGGGGTATTTTTGGGCGCGGCTGTGCCCGCGGCATATTTTTGGCACACGGAGGCGCCTCCCAAAGTCTCGCGCCATTCCGAGTCCGGCGGACGAAGTCGGCCGGCCCCACCCCCCAGGCAATAGCCCACCCGGTTTTGTGGCCAATTTACGCTGGGCGTACTTGGCGCCCGGCCTTCGGGCTCGTATTTTTGGCGCGGCTGTGCCCGATGCATATTTTTGGCACACGGAGGCGCCTCACAAAGTCTCGCGCCATTCCGAGTCCGGGCGGACCAAGTAGGCCAGCCCCACCCCCCAAGGCTATAGCCCACCCGTTTTTGTGGCCATTTTCCGCTGGCCGAACTTGGCGCCCCGGCCTTCGGGCTGGTATTTTTGGGCGCGGCTGTGCCCGCGGCATATTTTTGGCACACGGAGGCGCCTCACAAAGTCTCGCACCATTCCGAGTCCGGCGGACGAAGTTGGCCGGCCCCACCCCCCAAGGCTATAGCCCACCCGTTTTTGAGGCCATTTTCCGCTGGAGGAACTTGGCGCCCCGGCCTTCGGGCTGGTATTTTTGGGCGCGGTTGTGCCCGCGGCATATTTTTGGCACACGGAGGCGCCTCACAAAGTCTCACGCCATTCCGAGTCCTGCGGACGAAGTCGGCCGGCCCCACCCCCCAAGGCTATAGCCCACCTGTTTTTGTGGCCATTTTCCGCTGGAGGAACTTGGCGCCCCGGCCTTTGGGCGGGTATTTTTTGGCTCGGCTCTGCCCGCGGCCTATTTTTGGCACACGGAGACGCCTCGCAAAGTCTCGCGCCATTCCGAGTCCGGCGGACGAAGTTGGCCAGCCCCACTCCCCAAGGCTATAGCCCACCCGTTTTTGTGGCCTTTTTCCGCTGGAGGAACTTGGCGCCCCGGCCTTCGGGCGGGTATTTTTGGGCACGGCTGTGCCCGCGGCCTATTTTTGGCACACGGAGGCGCATCGGAAAGCCTCGCGCTATTCCGAGTCCGGCGGATGAAGTTGGCCAGCCCCACCCCCCAAGGCTATAGCCCACCCGTTTTTGTGGCCATTTTCCGCTGGCGGAACTTGGCGCCCCGGCCTTCGGGCGAGTATTTTTGGGCGCGGCTGTGCCCGCGGCATATTTTTGGCACACGGAGGCGCCTCCCAAAGTCTCGCGCCATTCCGAGTCCGGCGGACGAAGTCGGCCGGCCCCACCCCCCAAGGCTATAGCCCACCCGTTTTTGTGGCCATTTTCCGCTGGGCGAACTTGGCGCCCCGGCCTTCGGGCTGGTATTTTTGGGCGCGGCTGTGCCCGCGGCATATTTTTGGCACACGGAGGCGCCTCACAAAGTCTCGCGCCATTCCGAGTCCGGCGGACGAAGTAGGCCGGCCCCACCCCCCAAGGCTGTAGCCCACCCGTTTTTGTGGCCATTTTCCGCTGGACGAACTTGGCGCCCCGGCCTTCGGGCGGGTATTTTTGGGCGCGGCTGTGCCCGCGGCATATTTTTGGCACACGGAGGCTCCTCGCAAAGTCTCGCGCCATTCCGAGTCCGGCGGACGAAGTTGTCCAGCCCCAATCCCCAAGGCTATAGCCCACCCGTTTTTGTGGCCTTTTTCCACTGGACGAACTTGGCGCCCCGGCCTTCGGGCGGGTATTTTTGGGCGCGGCTGTGCCCGCGGCCTATTTTTCGCATACGGAGGTGCCTCGCAAAGTCTTGCGCCATTCCGTGTCCGCCGGACGAACTTGGCCAGCCCCACCCCCCAAGGCTATAGCCCACCCGTTTTTGTGGCCATTTTCCGCTGGACGAACTTGGCGCCCTGGCCTTCGGGCAGGTATTTTTGGGCGCGGCTGTGTCCGCGGCCTATTTTTGGCACACGGAGGCGCCTCACAAAGTCTCGAGCCATTCCGAGTCCGGCGGACGAAGTTGGCCAGCCCCACCCCCGAAGGCTATAGCCCACCCGTTTTTCTGGCCATTTTCCGCTGGACGAACTTGGTGCCCCGGCCTTCGGGCGGGTATTTTTGGGCGCGGCTCTGCCCGCGGCCTATTTTTGGCACACGGAGGCGCATCGGAAAGCCTCGCGCCATTCCGAGTCCGGCGGACGAAGTTGGCCAGCCCCACCCCCAAGGCTATAGCCCACCCGTTTTTGTGGCCATTTTCCGCTGGCGGAACTTGGCGCCCCGGCCTTCGGGCGGGTATTTTTGGGCGCGGCTGTGCCCGCGGCATATTTTTGGCACACGGAGGCGCTTCCCAAAGTCTCGCGCCATTCCGAGTCCGGCGGACGAAGTCGGCCGGCCCCACCCCCCAAGGCTATAGCCCACCCGTTTTTGTGGCCATTTTCCGCTGGGCGAACTTGGCCAGCCCCACCCCCCAAGGCTATAGCCCACCCGTTTTTCTGGCCATTTTCCGCTGGACGAACTTGGTGCCCCGGCCTTCGGGCGGGTATTTTTGGGCGCGGCTGTGCCCGCGGCCTATTTTTGGCACACGGAGGAGCCTCGCAAAGTCTCCCGCCATTCCGAGTCCGGGGGACGAAGTTGGCCAGCCCCACCCCCCAAGGCTATAGCCCACCCGTTTTTGTGGCCATTTTCCGCTGGACGAACTTGGCGCCCCGGCCTTCGGGCGGGTATTTTTGGGCGCGGCTCTGCCCGCGGCCTATTTTTGGCACACGGAGACGCCTCGCAAAGTCTCGCGCCATTCCGAGTCCGGCGGACGAAGTTGGCAAGCCCCACTCCCCAAGGCTATAGCCCACCCGTTTTTGTGGCCTTTTTCCGCTGGAGGAACTTGGCGCCCCGGCCTTCGGGCGGGTATTTTTGGGCGCGGCTGTGCCCGCGGCCTATTTTTGGCACACGGAGGCGCATCGGAAAGCCTCGCGCCATTCCGAGTCCGGCGGACGAAGTTGGCCAGCCCCACCCCCCAAGGCTATAGCCCACCCGTTTTTGTGGCCATTTTCCGCTGGCGGAACTTGGCGCCCCGGCCTTCGGGCGGGTATTTTTGGGCGCGGCTGTGCCCGCGGCATATTTTTGGCACACGGAGGCGCTTCCCAAAGTCTCGCGCCATTCCGAGTCCGGCGGACGAAGTCGGCCGGCCCCACCCCCCAAGGCTATAGCCCACCCGTTTTTGTGGCCATTTTCCGCTGGGCGAACTTGGCCAGCCCCACCCCCCAAGGCTATAGCCCACCCGTTTTTGTGGCCATTTTCCGCTGGACGAACTTGGCGCCCCGGCCTTCGGGCAGGTATTTTTGGGCGCGGCTGTGTCCGCGGCCTATTTTTGGCACACGGAGGCGCCTCACAAAGTCTCGAGCCATTCCGAGTCCGGCGGACGAAGTTGGCCAGCCCCACCCCCGAAGGCTATAGCCCACCCGTTTTTCTGGCCATTTTCCGCTGGACGAACTTGGTGCCCCGGCCTTCGGGCGGGTATTTTTGGGCGCGGCTGTGCCCGCGGCCTATTTTTGGCACACGGAGGAGCCTCGCAAAGTCTCGCGCCATTCCGAGTCCGGGGGACGAAGTTGGCCAGCCCCACCCCCCAAGGCTATAGCCCACCCGTTTTTGTGGCCATTTTCCGCTGGACGAACTTGGCGCCCCGGCCTTCGGGCGGGTATTTTTGGGCGCGGCTCTGCCCGCGGCCTATTTTTGGCACACGGAGATGCCTCGCAAAGTCTCGCGCCATTCCGAGTCCGGCGGACGAAGTTGGCAAGCCCCACTCCCCAAGGCTATAGCCCACCCGTTTTTGTGGCCTTTTTCCGCTGGAGGAACTTGGCGCCCCGGCCTTCGGGCGGGTATTTTTGGGCGCGGCTGTGCCCGCGGCCTATTTTTGGCACACGGAGGCGCATCGGAAAGCCTCGCGCCATTCCGAGTCCGGCGGACGAAGTTGGCCAGCCCCACCCCCCAAGGCTATAGCCCACCCGTTTTTGTGGCCATTTTCCGCTGGCGGAACTTGGCGCCCCGGCCTTCGGGCGGGTATTTTTGGGCGCGGCTGTGCCCGCGGCATATTTTTGGCACACGGAGGTGCCTCCCAAAGTCTCGCGCCATTCCGAGTCCGGCGGACGAAGTCGGCCGGCCCCACCCCCCAAGGCTATAGCCCACCCGTTTTTGTGGCCATTTTCCGCTGGGCGAACTTGGCGCCCCGGCCTTCGGGCTGGTATTTTTGGGCGCGGTTGTGCCCGCGGCATATTTTTGGCACACGGAGGCGCCTCACAAAGTCTCGCGCCATTCCGAGTCCTGCGGACGAAGTCGGCCGGCCCCACCCCCCAAGGCTATAGCCCACCTGTTTTTGTGGCCATTTTCCGCTGGAGGAACTTGGCGCCCCGGCCTTTGGGCGGGTATTTTTGGGCGCGGCTGTTCCCGCGGCCTATTTTTGGCACACGGAGGCGCATCGGAAAGCCTCGCGCCATTCCGAGTCCGGCGGACGAAGTTGGCCAGCCCCACCCCCCAAGGCTATAGCCCACCCGTTTTTGTGGCCATTTTCCGCTGGCGGAACTTGGCGCCCCGGCCTTCGGGCGGGTATTTTTGGGCGCGGCTGTGCCCGCGGCCTATTTTTGGCACACGGAGGCGCCTCGCAAAGTCTCGCGCCATTCCGAGTCCGGCGGACGAAGTCGGCCGGCCCCACCCCCCAGGGCTATAGCCCACCCGTTTTTGTGGCCATTTTCCGCTGGGCGAACTTGGCGCCCCGGCCTTCGGGCTGGTATTTTTGGGCGCGGCTGTGCCCGCGGCATATTTTTGGCACACGGAGGCGCCTCACAAAGTCTCGCACCATTCCGAGTCCGGCGGACGAAGTTGGCCGGCCCCACCCCCCAAGGCTATAGCCCACCCGTTTTTGTGGCCATTTTCCGCTGGAGGAACTTGGCGCCCCGTCCTTCGGGCTGGTATTTTTGGGCGCGGCTGTGCCCGTGGCATATTTTTGGCACACGGAGGCGCCTCACAAAGTCTCGCGCCATTCCGAGTCCTGCGGACGAAGTCGGCCGGCCCCACCCCCCAAGGCTATAGCCCACCTGTTTTTTGGCCATTTTTCCGCTGGACGAACTTGGCGCCCCGGCCTTCAGGCGGTTATTTTTGGGCGCGGCTGTGCCCGCGTCCTATTTTTGGCACGCGGAGGCCGCTCGCAAAGTCTCGCCCCATTCCGAGTCCGGCGGACGAAGTGGGCCAGCCCCTCCCCCCAAGGCTATAGCCCACCCGTTTTTTGGCCATTTTTCCGTTGGGGGGTTTGGGCGCGCCGACCTTCGGGCGGGTAGTTTTGGGTGCGGCTCTGCCCGTGGCCTATTTTTGGCACCCGGAGGCAGCTCGCAAAGTGTCGCCCCATTCCGAGTCCGGCGGATGAAGTTGGCCAGCCCCTCCCCCCAAGGCTATAGCCCACCCGTTTTTTGTCCATTTTTCCGGTGGGGGGTTTCGGCGCAACGACCTTCGGTGGGTTATTTTGGGGCGCGGCTGTGTCCGCGGCCTATTTTTGGCACCCGGAGGCCGCTCGCAAAGTGTCGCCCCATTCCGAGTCCGGCGGATGAAGTTGGCCAGCCCCTCCCCCCAAGACTATAGCCCACCCGTTTTTTGCCCATTTTTCCGGTGGGGGGTTTCGGCGCAACGACCTTCGGGGGGTTATTTTGGGGCGCGGCTGTGCCCGCGGCCTATTTTTGGCACGCGGAGGCCGCTCGCAAAGTCTCGCCCCATTCCGAGTCCGGCGGACGAAGTGGGCCAGCCCCTCCCCCCTAGGCTATAGCCCACCCGTTTTTTGGCCATTTTTCCGCTGGACGAACTTGGCGCCCCGGCCTTCAGGCCGTTATTTTTGGGCGCTGCTGTGCCCGCGGACTATTTTTGACACGCGGAGGCCACTCGCAAAGTCTCGCCCCGTTCCGAGTCCGGGCGGACGAAGTGGGCCAGGCCCTCCCCCCAAGGCTATAGCCCACCCGTTTTTGGCCATTTTTCCGCTGGGGGGGTTTTGGACGCGCCGACCTTCGGGAGGGTAGTTTTGGCGCGGCTCTGTCCGTGGCCTATTTTTGTCTGCGGAGGCCGCTGCAAAGTCTCGCCCCATTTCGAGTCCGGCGGACGAAGTTGGCCAGCCCTCCCCCCAAGGCTATAGCCCACCCGTTTTTTGGCCATTTTTCCGCTGGACGAACTTGGCGCCCCGGCCTTCAGGCGGTTATTTTTGGCCGCGCCTGTGCCCGCGGCCTATTTTTGGCACGCGGAGGCCGCTCGCAAAGTCTCGCCCCATTTCGAGTCCGGCGGACGAAGTTGGCCAGCCCTCCCCCCAAGGCTATAGCCCACCCGTTTTTTGCCCATTTTCCGCTGGACGAACTTGGCGCCCCGGCATTCAGGCGGTTATTTTTGGGCAGGGCTGTGCCCGCGGCCTATTTTTGCCACACGGAGGCCGTTCGCATAGTGTCACCCCATTCCGAGTCCGGCGGACGAAATGGGCCAGCCCCTCCCCCCAAGGCTATAGCCCACCCGTTTTTTGGCCATTTTTCCGCTGGACGAACTTGGTGCCCCGGCCTTCGGGCAGTTATTTTTGGGTGCGGCTGTGCCCGCGGCCTATTTTTGGCACGCGTAGGCCGCTCACAAAGTCTCGTCCCATTCCGAGTCCGGCGGATGAAGTTGGCCAGCCCCTCCCCCCAAGGCTATAGCCCACCCGTTTTTTGGACATTTTTCCGCTGGGCGAACGGGGCGGCCCGGCCTTCAGGAGAGGTTATTTTTGGGCGCGGCTGTGCCCGCGGCCTATTTTAAGCACGCGGATGCCGCTCCCAAAGTCTCGCCCCATTCCGAGTCCGGCGGATGAAGTTGGCCAGCCGCTCCCCCCAAGGCTATAGCCCACCCGTTTTTAGCCATTTTTCCGCTGGGCCCAGACTTGGCGCCCTGGCCTTCAGGCGGTTATTTTTGGGCGCGGCTGTACCCGCAGCCGATTTTTGGCACGTGGAGGCCGCTCGCAAAGTCTCGCCCCATTTCGAGTCCGGCGGACGAAGTTGGCCAGCCCTCCCCCCAAGGCTATAGCCCACCCGTTTTTTGCCCATTTTCCGCTGGACGAACTTGGCGCCCCGGCCTTCAGGCGGTTATTTTTGGGCAGGGCTGTGCCCGCGGCCTATTTTTGCCACACGGAGGCCGTTCGCATAGTGTCACCCCATTCCGAGTCCGGCGGACGAAATGGGCCAGCCCCTCCCCCCAAGGCTATAGCCCACCCGTTTTTTGGCCATTTTTCCGCTGGGGGGTTTGGGCGTAACGACCTTCGGGGGGTTATTTTGGGGCGCGGCTGTGCCCGCGGCCTATTTTTGGCACCCGGAGGCCGCTCGCAAAGTGTCGCCCCATTCCGAGTCCGGCGGATGAAGTTGGCCAGCCCCTCCCCCCAAGGCTATAGCCCACCCGTTTTTTGGACATTTTTCCGCTGGGCGAACTAGGCGCCCCGGCCTTCAGGAGGTTATTTTTGGGCGCGGCTGTGCCCGCGGCCTATTTTAAGCACGCGGAAGCCGCTCGCAAAGTCTCGCCCCATTCCGAGTCCGGCGGATGAAGTTGGCCAGCCGCTCCCCCCAAGGCTATAGCCCACCCGTTTTTTGGCCATTTTTCCGCTGGACGAACTTGGCGCCCTGGCCTTCGGGCGGTTATTTTTGGGCGCGGCTGTACCCGCAGCCGATTTTTGGCACGCGGAGGCCTCTCGCAAAGTCTCGCCCCATTCCGAGTCCGGCGGATGAAGTGGGCCAGCCCCTCCCCCCAAGGCTATAGCCCAACCGTTTTTTGGCCATTTTTCCGCTGGACGAACTTGGCGCCCCGGCCATCGGGCAATTATTTTTGGGCGCGGCTGTGCGCGCGGCCTATTTTTGGCACGCGGAGGCCGCTCGTAAAGTCTCGCCCCATTCCGAGTCCGGCGGACGAAGTGGGCCAGCCCCTCCCCCCAAGGCTATAGCCCACCCGTTTTTTGGCCATTTTTCCGCTGGGGGGTTTGGGCGTAACGACCTTCGGGGGGTTATTTTGGGGCGCGGCTGTGCCCGCGGCCTATTTTTGGCACCCGGAGGCCGCTCGCAAAGTGTCGCCCCATTCCGAGTCCGGCGGATAAAGTTGGCCAGCCCCTCCCCCCAACGCTATAGCCCACCCGTTTTTTGGCCATTTTTCCGGTGGGGGGTTTCGGCGCAACGACCTTCGGGGGGTTATTTTTGGGCGCGGCTGTGCCAAGGCCAATTTTTGCACGCGGAGGCCGCTCGTAAGTCTCGCCCCATTCCGAGTCCGGCGGACGAAGTGGGCCAGCCCCTCCCCCCTAGGCTATAGCCCACCCGTTTTTTGGCCATTTTTCCGCAGGGGGGTTTGGGCGCGCCGACCTTCGGGCGGGTAGTTTTGGGTGCGGCTCTGCCCGTGGCCTATTTTTGGCACCCGGAGGCAGCTCGCAAAGTGTCGCCCCTTTCCGAGTCCGGCGGATGAAGTTGGCCAGCCCCTCCCCCCAAGGCTATAGCCCACCCGTTTTTTGTCCATTTTTCCGGTGGGGGGTTTCGGCGCAACGACCTTCGGTGGGTTATTTTTGGGCGTGGCTGTGCCCGCGGCCTATTTTTGGCACGCGGAGGCCGCTCGCAAAGTCTCGCCCCATTCCGAGTCCGGCGGACGAAGTGGGCCAGCCCCTCCCCCCAAGGCTATAGCCCAACCGTTTTTTGGCCATTTTTCCGCTGGACGAACTTGGCGCCCCGGCCATCGGGCAATTATTTTTGGGTACGGCTGTGCGCGCGGCCTATTTTTGGCACGCGGAGGCCGCTCGTAAAGTCTCGCCCCATTCTGAGTCCGGCGGACGAAGTGGGCCAGCCCCTCCCCCCAAGGCTATAGCCCACCCGTTTTTTGGCCATTTTTCCGCTGGGGGGTTTGGGCGTAACGACCTTCGGGGGGTTATTTTGGGGCGCGGCTGTGCCCGCGGCCTATTTTTGGCACGCGGAGGCCGCTCGCAAAGTCTCGCCCCATTCCGAGTCCGGCGGTCGAAGTGGGCCAGCCCCTCCCCCCAAGGCTATAGCCCACCCGTTTTTTGGCCATTTTTCCGCTGGGGGGTTTGGGCGTAACGACCTTCGGGGGGTTATTTTGGGGCGCGGCTGTGCCCGCGGCCTATTTTTGGCACCCGGAGGCCGCTCGCAAAGTGTCGCCCCATTCCGAGTCCGGCGGATGAAGTTGGCCAGCCCCTCCCCCCAAGGCTATAGCCCACCCGGTTTTTGGACATTTTTCCGCTGGGCGAACTAGGCGCCCCGGCCTTCAGGAGGTTATTTTTGGGCGCGGCTGTGCCCGCGGCCTATTTTAAGCACGCGGAAGCCGCTCGTAAAGTCTCGCCCCATTCCGAGTCCGGCGGATGAAGTTGGCCAGCCGCTCCCCCCAAGGCTATAGCCCACCCGTTTTTTGGCCATTTTTCCGCTGGACGAACTTGGCGCCCTGGCCTTCGGGCGGTTATTTTTGGGCGCGGCTGTACCCGCAGCCGATTTTTGGCACGCGGAGGCCTCTCGCAAAGTCTCGCCCCATTCCGAGTCCGGCGGATGAAGTGGGCCAGCCCCTCCCCCCAAGGCTATAGCCCAACCGTTTTTTGGCCATTTTTCCGCTGGACGAACTTGGCGCCCCGGCCATCGGGCAATTATTTTTGGGCGCGGCTGTGCGCGCGGCCTATTTTTGGCACGCGGAGGCCGCTCGTAAAGTCTCGCCCCATTCCGAGTCCGGCGGACGAAGTGGGCCAGCCCCTCCCCCCAAGGCTATAGCCCACCCGTTTTTTGGCCATTTTTCCGCTGGGGGGTTTGGGCGTAACGACCTTCGGGGGGTTATTTTGGGGCGCGGCTGTGCCCGCGGCCTATTTTTGGCACCCGGAGGCCGCTCGCAAAGTGTCGCCCCATTCCGAGTCCGGCGGATAAAGTTGGCCAGCCCCTCCCCCCAACGCTATAGCCCACCCGTTTTTTGGCCATTTTTCCGGTGGGGGGTTTCGGCGCAACGACCTTCGGGGGGTTATTTTTGGGCGCGGCTGTGCCCGCGGCCAATTTTTGGCACGCGGAGGCCGCTCGTAAAGTCTCGCCCCATTCCGAGTCCGGCGGACGAAGTGGGCCAGCCCCTCCCCCCTAGGCTATAGCCCACCCGTTTTTTGGCCATTTTTCCGCAGGGGGGTTTGGGCGCGCCGACCTTCGGGCGGGTAGTTTTGGGTGCGGCTCTGCCCGTGGCCTATTTTTGGCACCCGGAGGCAGCTCGCAAAGTGTCGCCCCTTTCCGAGTCCGGCGGATGAAGTTGGCCAGCCCCTCCCCCCAAGGCTATAGCCCACCCGTTTTTTGTCCATTTTTCCGGTGGGGGGTTTCGGCGCAACGACCTTCGGGGGGTTATTTTTGGGCGTGGCTGTGCCCGCGGCCTATTTTTGGCACGCGGAGGCCGCTCGCAAAGTCTCGCCCCATTCCGAGTCCGGCGGACGAAGTGGGCCAGCCCCTCCCCCCAAGGCTATAGCCCAACCGTTTTTTGGCCATTTTTCCGCTGGACGAACTTGGCGCCCCGGCCATCGGGCAATTATTTTTGGGTACGGCTGTGCGCGCGGCCTATTTTTGGCACGCGGAGGCCGCTCGTAAGTCTCGCCCCATTCTCGAGTCCGGCGGACGAAGTGGGCCAGCCCTCCCCCAAGGCTATAGCCCACCCGTTCTTTGGCCATTTTTCCGCGGGGGGGTTTGGGCGCAACGACCTTCGGGGGGTTATTTTGGGGCGCGGCTGTGCCCGCGGCCTATTTTTGGCACGCGGAGGCCGCTCGCAAAGTCTCCCGCCATTCCGAGTCCGCGGGACGAAGTGTGGGCCAGCCCTCCCCCAAGGCTATAGCCCAACCGTTTTTTGGCCATTTTTCCGCTGGACGAACTTGGCGCCCCGGCCATCAGGCAATTATTTTTGGGCGCGGCTGTGCGCGCGGCCTATTTTTAGCCCGCGGATGCCGCTCGCAAAGTCTCGCCCCATTCCGAGTCCGGCGGACGACGTTGGCCAGCCCCTCCCCCCATGGCTATAGCCCACCCGTTTTTTGTCCATTTTTCCGCTGGACGAACTTGGCATCCCGGCCTTTGGGTGGTTATTTTTGGGCGCGGCTGTGCCCGCGGCCTATTTTTGGCACGTGGAGGCTGCTCGCAAAGTCTCGCCCCATTCCGAGTCCGGCGGACGAAGTGGGCCAGCCCCTCCCCCCAAGGCTATAGCCCAACCGTTTTTTGGCCATTTTTCCGCTGGACGAACTTGGCGCCCCGGCCATCGGGCAATTATTTTTGGGCGCGGCTGTGCGCGCGGCCTATTTTTAGCCCGCGGATGCCGCTCGCAAAGTCTCGCCCCATTCCGAGTCCGGCGGACGACGTTGGCCAGCCCCTCCCCCCATGGCTATAGCCCACCCGTTTTTTGTCCATTTTTCCGCTGGACGAACTTGGCGTCCCGGCCTTTGGGTGGTTATTTTTGGGCGCGGCTGTGCGCGCGGCCTATTTTTGGCACGCGGAGGCCACTCGCAAAGTCTCACCCCATTCTGAGTCCGGCGGACGACGTTGGCCAGCCCCTCCCCCCAAGGCTATAGCCCACCCGTTTTTTGGCCATTTTTCCGCTGGACGAACTTGGCGCCCCGGCCTTCGGGCGGTTATTTTTGGGCGCAGCTGTGCCCGCGGCCTATTTTTAGCCCGTGGAGGCCGCTCGCAAAGTCTCGACCTATTCCGAGTCCGGCGGACGAAGTTGGCCAGCCCCTCTCCCCAAGGATATAACCCACCCGTTTTTTGGCCATTTTTCCGCTGGACGAACTTGGCACCCAGCCTTCGGGCGCTTATTTTTGGGCGCAGCTGTGCCCACGGCCTATTTTTGGCACGCGGAGGCCGTTCGCAAAGTCTCACCCCATTCCGAGTCCGGCGGACGACGTTGGCCAGCCCCACCCCCCAAGGCTATAGCCCACCCGTTTTTGTGGCCTTTTTCCGCTGGACAATTTGGCGCTGCGGCCTTCGGTCGGGTATTTTTGAGCGCGGCTGTGCCCGCGGCATATTTTTGGCACACGGAGGTGCCTCGCAAAGTCTCGCGCCATTCCGAGTCCGGCGGACGAAGTTGGCCAGCCCCAACCCCCATGGCTATAGCCCACCCGTTTTTGCGGCCTTTTTCCGCTGGACGAACTTGGCGCCGCGGACTTCGGGCAGGTATTTTTGGGCGCGGCTGTGTACGGGGCCTATTTTTGGCACATGGAGGCCACTCGCACAGTCTCGCGCCATTCCGAGTCCGGCGGACGAAGTTGGCCAGCCCCACCCCCCAAGGCTATAGCCCACCCGTTTTTGTGGCCATTTTCCGCATGACGAACTTGGCGCCCCGGCCTTCGGGCGGTTATTTTTGGGCGCGGCTGTGCCCGTGGCCTATTTTTGGCACACGGATGCCCCTCGCACAGTCTCGCGCCATTCCGAGTGCGGCAGACGAAGTTGGCCAGCCCCACCCCCCAAGGCTATAGCCCACCCGTTTCTGTGGCCTTTTTCCGCTGGACGAACTTGGCGCCCCGACCTTCGGGTGGTTATTTTTGGACGCGGGTGTGCCCGGGGCCTATTTTTGGGACACGGAGGCCGCTCGCACAGTCTCGCGCCATTCCGAGTGCGGCAGACGAAGTTGGCCAGCCCCACCCCCCAAGGCTATAGCCCACCCGTTTCTGTGGCCTTTTTCCGCTGGACGAACTTGGCGCCCCGGCCTTCGAGCGGTTATTTTTGGGCGCGGCTGTGCCCGGTGCCTATTTTTGGCACACGGAGGCCGCTCGCAAAGTCTTGCGCCATTCCGAGTCCAGCGGACGAAGTTGGCCAGCCCCACCCCCCAAGGCTATAGCCCACCCGTTTTTTGGCCATTTTTCCGCTGGACGAACTTGGCGCCCCGGCCTTTGGGCGGTTATTTTTGGGCGCAGCTGTGCCCGCGGCCTATTTTTAGCCCGTGGAGGCCGCTCGCAAAGTCTCGACCTATTCCGAGTCCGGCGGACGAAGTTGGCCAGCCCCTCTCCCCAAGGATATAACCCACCCGTTTTTTGGCCATTTTTCCGCTGGACGAACTTGGCACCCAGCCTTCGGGCGCTTATTTTTGGGCGCAGCTGTGCCCACGGCCTATTTTTGGCACGCGGAGGCCGTTCGCAAAGTCTCACCCCATTCCGAGTCCGGCGGACGACGTTGGCCAGCCCCACCCCCCAAGGCTATAGCCCACCCGTTTTTGTGGCCTTTTTCCGCTGGACAATTTGGCGCTGCGGCCTTCGGTCGGGTATTTTTGAGCGCGGCTGTGCCCGCGGCCTATTTTTGTCGCACGTAGACCCCTCGCAAAGTCTCGCGCCATTCCGAGTCCGGCAGACCACGTTGGCCAGCCCCACCCCCCAAGGCTATAGCCCACCCGTTTTTGTGGCCTTTTTCCGCTGGATGAACTTGGCGCCCCGGCCATCGGGCAGTTATTTTTGGGCGCGGCTGTGCCCGCGGCCTATTTTTGGCACACGGAGGCTCCTCGCAAATTCTCGCGCCATTCCGAGTCCGGCGGACGAAGTCGGTTAGCCCCACCCCCCAACGCTATAGCCCGCTTGTTTTTGTGGCCTTTTTCCGCTGGACGAAGTTGGTGCCCCGGCCTTCGGGCGGTTATTTTTGGGCGCGGCTGTGACCGAGGCCTAGATTTGGAACACGGAAGCCCCACGCACAGTCTCGCGCCATTCCGAGTGCGGGGCAGACGAAGTTGGCCAGCCCCACCCCCAGCTATAGCCCACCCGTTTCGTGGCCTTTTTCCGCTGGACGAACTTGGCGCCCCGACCTTCGGGTGGTTATTTTTGACGCTGGTGTGCCGCGGCCTATTTTTGGCACACGGAGGCCCCTCGCACAGTCTCGCGCCATTCCGAGTGCGGCAGACGAAGTTGGCCAGCCCCACCCCCCAAGGCTATAGCCCACCCGTTTCTGTGGCCTTTTTCCGCTGGACGAACTTGGCGCCCCGGCCTTCGAGCGGTTATTTTTGGGCGCGGCTGTGCCCGGTGCCTATTTTTGGCACACGGAGGCCGCTCGCAAAGTCTCGCACCATTCTGAGTCCGGCAGACGACGTTGGCCAGCCCCACCCCCCGAGGCTATAGCCCACCCGTTTTTGTGGCCTTTTTCCATTGGACAATTTGGCGCTGCGGCTTCGGTCGGGTATTTTTGGGCGCGGCCGTGCCCGCGGCCTAACTTTGTCACACGGAGGCCCGTCCCAAAGTCTCGCGCCATTCCGAGTCCGGCAGACGACGCACAGCCCCACCCCGAGGCTATAGCCCACCCGTTTTTGTTGCCATTTTCTGCTGGATGAACTTGGCGCCCCGGCCATCTGGCGGTTATTTTTGGGCGCGGCTGTGCCCGCAGCCTATTTTTGGCTCATGGAGGTCGTTCGGAAAGTCTCGCTCCATTCCGATTCCGGCGGACGATGGGCCAGCCGCACTTCCAAGGCTATAGCCCACCCGTTTTTGTGGCCTTTTTCTGCTGGATGAACTTGGCGCCCCGGCCTTCGGGCGGTTATTTTTGGGCGCGGCTGTGGCCGGGGCCTATTTTTGGCTCACGGAGGTCGTTCGGAAAGTCTCGCTCCATTCCGATTCCGGCGGACGAAGTTGGCCAGCCCCACCCCCCAAGGCTATAGCCCACCCGTTTTTGTGGCCATTTTCCGCATGACGAACTTGGAGCCCGGCCTTCGGGTGGTTATTTTTGGGCGCGCTGTGGCTAGGGCCTATTTTTGGCTCACGGAGCCCGCTCGCAAAGCCTCGCGCCATTCCGAGTCCGGGCGGACGAAGTTGGCCAGCCCCACCCCCAAGGCTATGGCGCACCCATTTTGTGGCCTTTTCCGCTGGACCAACTTGGCGCCGCGGCCTTCGGGCGGGTATTTTTGGGGCGGCTGTGTCCGCGGCCTATTTTTGGCACACAGAGGTGCCTCGCAGAGATCTCGCGCCATTCCGAGTCCGGCGGACGGTTGGCCAGTCCCACCCCCAAGGCTATAGCCCACCCGTTTTGTGTCCTTTTTCCGCTGGACGAACTTGGCGCCCTGGCCTTCGGGCGGTTATTTTTGGGCGCGGCTGTGGCCGGGCCTATTTTTGGCTCATGGAGGTCGTTCGGAGAGTCTCGCTCCATTCCGATTCCGCGGACGAAGTGGGCCAGCCGCACTTCCCAGGGCTATAGCCCACCCGTTTTTGTGGCCTTTTTCCGCTGGACGAACTTGGCGCCCCGGCCTTCGGGCGGTTATTTTTGGGCGCGGCTGTGGCCGGGGCCTATTTTTGGCTCACGGAGGTCGTACGGAAAGTCTCGATCCATACCGATTCAGGCGGACGAAGTTGGCCAACCCCACCCCCTGGCTATAGCCCACCCGTTTTTGTGGCCTTTTTCCGCTGGACGAACTTGGCGCCCCGGTCTTCGAGCGGTTATTTTTGGGCGCGGCTGTCCCCGGGGCCTAGTTTTGGCACACAGAAGCCGCTCGCAAAGTCTCGCGCCATTCCGAGTGCGGCAGACGAAGTTGGCCAGCCCCACCCCCCAAGGCTATAGCCCACCCGTTTCTGGGGGCGTTTTGCGCTGGGCGGACTTGGCGCCCCGGCCTTCGAGCGGTTATTTTTGGGCGCGGCTGTGCCCGGTGCCTATTTTTGGCACACGGAGGCCGCTAGCAAAGTCTTGCGCCATTCCGAGTCCAGCGGACGAAGTTGGTCAGCCCCACCCCCCAAGGGTATAGCCCACCCGTTTCTGTGGCATTTTTTTGCTGGACGAACTTGGTGCCCCGGCCTTCGGGCGGTTATTTTTGGGTGCGGCTGTGGCCGGGGCCTATTTTCGGCACACGGAGGCTCTCGGAAAGTCTCGCTCCATTTCAAGTCCGGCGGACGAAGTAGGCCAGCCCCACTCCCCAAGGCTATAGCCCACCCGATTTTGTGGCCTTTTTCCGCTGGACGAACTTGGCGCCCCGGCCTTCGGGCGGTTATTTTTGGGCGCGGCTTTGCCCAGGGCCTATTTCTGGCACACGGAGGCTGCTCGCAAATTCTCGCGCCATTCCGAGTCCGGCGGACGAAGTGGGCCAGCCCCACCCCCCAAGGCTATAGCCCACCCGTTTTTGTTGCCTTTTTCCGATGGGCCGAACTTGGCGCCCCAGCCTTCGGGCGGTTATTTTTCGTGCGGCTATGCCGGGGCCTATTTTTGCAGACAAAGGCCGCCGCAAAGTCGCACGCCCGTCCCGAGTCCGGCGGACGAGTTGGCCACCCCACCCCCAAGGCTATAGCCCACCGTTTTGTGGCCTTTTTCCGCTGGGCGAACTTGGCGCCCCGGCCTTCGGGAGGTTATTTTTGGACGCGGCTGTGCCCGGGGCCTGTTTTTGGCACACGGAGGCCGCTCGTAAAGTTTCGCGCCATTCCGAGTCCGGCGGACGAAGTTGGCCAGCCCCACCCCCCAAGGCTATAACACACCCGTTTTTGTGGCCTTTTTCCGCTGGACGAAATTGGCGCCCGCCTTCGGCGATTATTTTTGGTCGCGGCTGTGCCCGGGGCCTATTTTTGGTACACGGAGGCCGCTCGCAAAGTCTCGCGCCATTCCGAGTCCGGCGGACGAAGTTGGCCAGCCCCACCCCCCAAGGCTATAGCCCACCCGTTTTTGTGGCCTTTTTCCGCTGGACGAAATTGGCGCCCTGGCCTTCGGGCGGTTATTTTTCGGCGCGGCTGTGCCAGGGGACTATATTTGGCACACGGAGGCCGCTCGCAAAGTCTCGCGCCATTCCGAGTCCGGCGGACGAACTTGGCCAGCCCCACCCCCCAAGGCTATAGCCCACCCGTTTTTGTGGCATTTTTCCGCTGGACGAACTTGGCGCCCCGGCCTTCGGGCGGTTATTTTTGGCCGCGGCTGTGCCCGGGGCCTATTTTTGGCACATGGAGGCCGCTCGCAAAGTCTCGCGCCATTCCGAGTCCGGCGGACGAAGTGGGCCAGCCCCACCCCCCAAGGCTATAGCCCACCCGTTTTTGTGGCCATTTTCCGCTGGACGAACTTGGCGCCCCGGCCTTCGGGCGGTTATTTTTTGGCGCGGCTGTGTCCGGGGCCTATTTTTGGCACACCGAGGCCGCTCGCAAAGTCTCGCGCCATTCCGAGTCCGGCGGACGAAGTTGGCCAGCCCCACCCCCCAAGGCTATAGCCCACCCGTTTTTGTGGCATTTTTCCGCTGGACGAACTTGGCGCCCCGGCCTTCGGGCGGTTATTTTTGGCCGCGGCTGTGTCCGGGGCCTATTTTTAGCACACGGAGGCCGCTCGCAAAGTCTCGCGCCATTCCGAGTCCGGCGGACGAAGTGGGCCAGCCCCACCCCCCAAGGCTATAGCCCACCCGTTTTTGTGGCCATTTTCCGCTGGACGAACTTGGCGCCCCGGCCTTCGGGCGGTTATTTTTGGTCGCGGCTGTGTCCGGGGCCTAGTTTTGGCACACCGAGGCCGCTCGTAAAGTCTCGCGCCATTCCGAGTCCGGCGGACGAAGTTGGCCAGCACCACCCCCCAAGGCTATAGCCCACCCGTTTTTGTGGCCTTTTTCCGCTGGACGAACTTGGCGCCCCGGCCTTCGGGCGGTTATTTTTGGCCGCGGCTGTGCCCGGGGCCTATTTTTGGCACACGGAGGCCGCTCGCAAAGTCTCGCGCCATTCCGAGTCCGGCGGACGAAGTTGGCCAGCCCACCCCCCAAGGCAATAGCCCACCCGTTTTTGTGGCCTTTTTCCGCTGGACGTACTTGGCGCCCCGGCCTTCGGGCGGTTATTTTTGGCCGCGGCTATGCCCGGGGCCTATTTTTGGCACACGGAGGCCGCTCGTAAAGTCTCGCGCCATTCCGAGTCCGGCGGACGAACTTGGCCAGCCCCACCCCGCAAGGCTATAGCCCACCCGTTTTTGTGGCCTTTTTCCGCTGGACGAACTTGGCGCCCCGGCCTTCGGGCGGTTATTTTTGGGCGCGGCTGTGCCCGCGGCCTATTTTTATCACACGGAGGCCCCTCGCAAAGTCTCACGCCATTCCGAGTCCGGCGGACGATGTTGGCCAGCCCCACCCCCCAAGGCTATAGCCCACCCGTTTTTGTGGCCTTTTTCCGCTGGACGAAATTGGCGCCCCGGCCTTCGGGCGGTTATTGTTGGACGCGGCTGTGCCCGTGGCCTATTTTTGGTACACGGAGGCCCCTCGCAAAGTCTCGCGCTATTCCGAGCCCGGCGGACGAAGTTGGCCAGCCCCACCCCCCAAGGCTATAGCCCACCCGTTTTTGTGGCCTTTTTCCGCTGGACGAACTTGGCGGCCCGGCCTTCGGGCGTTTAATTTTGGGCGCACCTGTGCCCGCCGCCTATTTTTGGCACAGGAGGTGCCTCGCAAAGTCTCGCTCCATTCCGAGTCCGGCGGACGAAGTCGGCATCACCACCCCCGAATTCTTTAGTCCCGCCGTTTTTGTGGCCTTTTTCCGTTGGACGAACTCAGCGCCCCAGACTTCGGGCGGTTATTTTTGGGCGCGGCTGTGCCCGCGGCTTATTTTTGGCACACGGAGGCCCCTCGCAAAGTCTCGTGCCATTCCGAGTCCGGCGGACGAAGTTGGCCAGCCCCACCCCCCAAGGCTATAGCCCACCCGGTATAGTGGCCATTTTCCGATGGACGAACTTGGCACCCGGCCTTCGGGCGGTTATTTTTGGCGCGGCTGTGCCCGCGCCTATTTTTATCACACGGAGGCCCTCGCAAAGTCTCACGCCATTCCGTGTCCGTGGTACGATGTTGGCCAGCCCCACCCCCAAGGCTATAGCCCACCCGTTTTTGTGGCCTTTTTCCGCTGGACGAACTTGGCGCCCCGGCCTTCGGGCGGTTATTTTTGGGCGCGGCTGTGCCCGCGGCCTATTTTTATCACACGGAGGCCCCTCGCAAAGTCTCACGCCATTCCGAGTCCGGCGGACGATGTTGGCCAGCCCCACCCCCCAAGGCTATAGCCCACCCGATTTTGTGGCCTTTTTCCGCTGGACGAAATTGGCGCCCCGGCCTTCGGGCGGTTATTGTTGGGCGCGGCTGTGCCCGTGGCCTATTTTTGGTACACGGAGGCCCCTCGCAAAGTCTCGCGCTATTCCGAGCCCGGCGGACGAAGTTGGCCAGCCCCACCCCCCAAGGCTATAGCCCACCCGTTTTTGTGGCCTTTTTCCGCTGGACGAACTTGGCGGCCCGGCCTTCGGGCGTTTAATTTTGGGCGCACCTCTGCCCGCCGCCTATTTTTGGCACAGGAGGTGCCTCGCAAAGTCTCGCTCCATTCCGAGTCCGGCGGACGAAGTCGGCCACACCACCCCCCAAGACTATAGTCCACCCGTTTTTGTGGCCTTTTTCCGTTGGACGAACTCAGCGCCCCAGACTTCGGGCGGTTATTTTTGGGCGCGGCTGTGCCCGCGTCTTATTTTTGGCACACGGAGGCCGCTCGCAAAGTCTCGCGCCATTCCGAGTCCGGCGGATTTGGGTTGGCCAGCCCCACCCCCCATGGCTATAGCCCACCCGTTTTTGTGGCTTTTTTCCGCTGGACGAACTTTGCGCCCCGGCCTTCGGGCGGTTATTTTTGGGCGCGGCTGTGCCCGCGGCCTATTTTTATCACACGGAGGCCCCTCGCAAAGTCTCGCGCCATTAGAGTACCGCCGACGAAGTTGGCCCGCACCACCCCACCAGGCTAAAGCCCACCCGGTTTTGTGGCCTTTTTCCGCTGGACGAAATTGGCGCCCCGGCCTTCGGGCGGTTATTGTTGGGCGCGTCTGTGCCCGTGGCCTATTTTTGGTACACGGAGGCCCCTCGCAAAGTCTCGCGCCATTTGAGTCCGGCGGACGAAGTTGGCCAGCACCACCCCCCAAGGCTATAGCCCACCCGTTTTTGTGGCCTTTTTCCGCTGGACGAACTTTGCGCCCCGGCCTTCGGGCGGTTATTTTTGGGCGCGGCTGTGCCCCCGGCCTATTTTTATCACACGGAGGCCCCTCGCAAAGTCTCACGCCATTCCGAGTCCGGCGGACGATGTTGGCCAGCCCCACCCCCCAAGGCTATAGCCCACCCGTTTTTGTGGCCTTTTTCCGCTGGACGAAATTGGCGCCCCGGCCTTCGGGCGGTTATTGTTGGGCGCGTCTGTGCCCGTGGCCTATTTTTGGTACACGGAGGCCCCTCGCAAAGTCTCGCGCCATTTGAGTCCGGCGGACGAAGTTGGCCAGCACCACCCCACAAGGCTATAGCCCACCCGTTTTTGTGGCCTTTTTCCGCTGGACGAACTTGGCGCCCCGGCCTTCGGGGGGTTATTTTTGGGCGTGGATGTGCCCGCGGCCTATTTTTGGCACACGGAGGCCCCTCGCAAAGTCTCGCGCTATTCCGAGCCCGGCGGACGAAGTTGGCCAGCCCCACCCCCCAAGGCTATAGCCCACCCGTTTTTGTGGCCTTTTTCCGCTGGACGAACTTGGCGGCCCGGCCTTCGGGCGTTTAATTTTGGGCGCGCCTGTGCCCGCCGCCTATTTTTGGCACAGGAGGTGCCTCGCAAAGTCTCGCTCCATTCCGAGTCCGGCGGACGAAGTTCCCCACCCCCCAAGACTATAGTCCACCCGTTTTTGTGGCCTTTTTCCGTTGGACGAACTCAGCGCCCCAGACTTCGGGCGGTTATTTTTGGGCGCGGCTGTGCCCGCGGCCTATTTTTGTCACACGGAGGCCGCTCGCAAAGTCTCGCGCCATTCCGAGTCCGGCGGACGAAGTTGGCCAGCCCCACCCCCCATGGCTATAGCCCACCCGTTTTTGTGGCCTTTTTCCGCTGGACGAACTTTGCGCCCCGGCCTTCGGGCGGTTATTTTTGGGCGCGGCTGTGCCCGCGGCCTATTTTTATCACACGGAGGCCCCTCGCAAAGTCTCACGCCATTCCGAGTCCGGCGGACGATGTTGGCCAGCCCCACCCCCCAAGGCTATAGCCCACCCGTTTTTGTGGCCTTTTTCCGCTGGACGAAATTGGCGCCCCGGCCTTCGGGCGGTTATTTTTGGGCGCGGCTGTGCCCGGGGCCTATTTTTGTCACACGGAGGACGCTCGCAAAGTCTCGCTCCATTCCGAGTCCGGCGGACGAAGTTCCCCACCCCCCAAGGCTATAGCACACCCGTTTTTGTGGCCTTTTTCCGCTGGAGAACTTGGCGCCCCGGCCTTCGGGCCGTTATTTTTGAGCGCGGCTGTGCCCGGCGCTTATTTTTGGCACACGGAGGCCGCTCGCAAAGTCTCGTGCCATTCCGAGTCCGGCGGACGAAGTTGGCCAGCACCACCCCCCAAGGCTCTAGCCCACCTGTTTTTGTGGCCTTTTTCCGCTGGACGAACTTGGTGCACCGGCCTTCGGGCGGTTATTTTTGGGCGCGGCTGTGCCCGCGGCCTATTTTTGGCACACGGAGGCCCCTCGCAAAGTCTCACGCCATTCCGAGCCCGGCGGACGAAGTTGGCCAGCCCCACCCCCCAAGGCTATAGCCCACCCGTTTTTGTGGCCTTTTTCCGCTGGACGAACTTGGCGCCCCGGCCTTCGGGCGGTTATTTTTGGGTGCGGCTGTGTCCGGGGCCTATTTCTGGTACACTTAGGCCCCTCGCAAAGTCTCGCGTCATTCTGAGTCCGGCGGACGAAGTTGGCCACCCCACCCCCCAAGGCTATAGCCCACCCGTTTTTGTGGCCTTTTTCCGCTGGACGAACTTGGCGCCCCGGCCTTCGGGCGGTTATTTTTGGGCGTGGCTGTGCCCGGCGCTTATTTTTGGCACACGGAGGCCGCTCGCAAAGTCTCGTGCCATTCCGAGTCCGGCGGACGAAGTTGGCCAGCCCCACCCCCCAAGGCTATAGCCCACCCGTTTTTCTGGTCTTTTTCCGCTGGACGAACTTGGCGCCCCGGCCTTCGGGCGGTTATTTTTGGGCGCAGCTGTGCCCGCGGCCTATTTTTGGCACGCGGAGGCCGCTCGCAAAGTCTCGCCCCATTCCGAGTCCGGCGGACGAAGTGGGCCAGCCCCTCCCCCCAAGGCTCTAGCCCACCCGTTTTTTGGCCATTTTTCCGCAGTGGGGCTTTGGGCGCGCTGACCTTGGGGGGGTTATTTTTGGGCACGGCTGTGCCCGCGGCCTATTTTTGGCACGCGGAGGCCGCTCGCAAAGTCTCGCCCCATTCCGAGTCCGGCGGACGTAGTGGGCCAGCCCCTCCCCCCAAGGCTATAGCCCACCCGTTTTTTGGCCATTTTTCCGCTGGACGAACTTGGCGCCCCGGCCTTCGGGTGGTTATTTTTGGGCACGGCTGTGCCCGGGGCTTATTTTTGGCATGCGGAGGCCGCTCACAAAATCTTGCCCCATTCCGAGTCTGGCGGACGAAGTCGGCCAGCCCCTCCCCCCAACGCTATAGCCCACCCGTTTTTTGGCCATTTTTCCGCTGGACGAACTTGGCGCACCGACCTTCGGGCAGTTATTTTTAGGCGCGGCGGTGCCCGCGGCCTATTTTTGACACACGGAGGCCGTTCGCAAAGTCTCACCCCATTCCGAGTCCGGCGGACGAAGTAGGCCGGCCCCGCCCCCCAAGGCTATAGCCCACCCGTTTTTTGGCCATTTTTCCGCTGGATGAACTTGGCGCCCAGGCCTTCGGGCGGTTATTTTGGGGCGCGGCTGTGCCCACGACCTATTTGTGGCACGCGGAGGCCGCTCGCAAAGTCTTGCCCCATTCTGAGTCCGGCGGACGAAGTTGGCCAGTCCCTACCCCCAAGGCTATAGCCCACCCGTTTTATGGCCATTTTTCCGCTGGGGGGTATCGGCGCGCCCACCTTCGGGAGGTTATTTTTGGGCGCGGCTGTGCCCGCGGCATATTTTTGACACGCGGAGGCCGCTCGCAAAGTCTCGCCCCATTCCGAGTCCGGCGGACGAACTTGGCCAGCCCCTCCCCCCAAGGCTATAGCCCACCCGTTTTTGTGGCCTTTTTCCGCTGGACGAACTTGGCGCCCCGGCCTTCGGGCGGTTATTTTTGGGCGCGGCTGTGCCCAGGGCTTATTTTTGGCAAGCGGAGGCCGTTCGCAAAGTCTCACGCCATTCCGAGTCCGGCGGACGAAGTTGGCTAGCCCCACCCCCCAAGGCTATAGCCCACCCGTTTTTGTGGCCTTTTTCCGCTGGAAGAACTTGCCGCCCTGGCCTTCGGGAGGTTATTTTTGGGCGCGGCTTTGCCCGCACACTATTTTTGGCGTACGGAGGCCGCTCGCAAAGTCTCTCCATGTTCTGAGTCTGGCGGACGAACCTGGCCAGCCCCACCCCCCAAGGCTATAGCCCACCCGATTTTGTGGCCTTTTTCTGCTGGACGAACTTGGTGCCCCGGCCTTCGGGCGGTTATTTTTGGGCGCTATGCCCGCGCCTATTTTTGCATGTGGAGGCCCTCGTAAAGTCTCGCACCATTCCGAGTCCGCGGACGGTTGGCCAGCCGCTCCCCACGGCTATAGCCCACCCGTTTTTGTAGCCTTTTTCTGCTGGACGAACTTGGCGCCCCGGCTTCGGGCGGTTATTTTTGGGCGCGGCTGTGCCCGCGGCCTATTTTTGGCACACAGAGGCCCCTCGCAAAGTCTCGCGCCATTCCGAGTCCGGCGGACGTTGTCGGTTAGCCCCACCCCCCAACGCTAGAGCCCACCCGTTTTTGTGGCCTTTTTCCGCTGGACGAACTTGGCGCCCCGGCCTTCGGGCGGTTATTTTTGGACGCGGCTGTTCCCGGGGGCTATTTTTGGCACACGGAGGCCACTCGCAATGTCTCACGCCATTCCGAGTCCGGCGGACGAAGTTGGCCAGCCCCACCCCCCAAGGCTATAGCCCACCCGTTTTTGTTGCCTTTTTCCGATGGACAAACTTGGCGCCCCAGCCTTCGGGCGGTTATTTTTCGGTGCGGCTGTTCCGGGGGCCTATTTTTTGCAGACAAAGGCCGCTCGCAAAGTCTTACGCCAGTCCGAGTCCGGCGGACGGAGTAGGCCAGCCCCACCCCCCAAGGCTATAGCCCACCGTTTTTGTGGCCTTTTTCCGCTGGACGAACTTGGCGCCCCGGCCTTCGGGCGGTTATTTTTGGGCGCGGCTGTGCCCGGGGCCTATTTTTGGCACATGGAGGCCACTCACACAGTCTCGCGCTATTCCGAGTCCGGCGGACGAAGTTGGCCAGCCCCACCCCCCAAGTCTATAGCCCACCCGTTTTTGTGGCCTTTTTCCGCTGGACGAACTTGGCGCCCCGGCCTTCGGGCGGGTATTTTTGGGCGCGGCTGTGCCCGCGGCCTATTTTTGGCACACAGAGGTGCCTCAAAAGTCTCGCGCCATTCCGAGTCCGGCGGACGAAGTTGGCCAGCCCCACCCCCCAAGTCTATAGCCCACCCGTTTTTGTGGCCTTTTACCGCTGGACGAACTTGGCGCCCCGGCCTTCGGGCGGGTACTTTTGGGCGCGACTGAGCCCGCTGCCTATTTTTGGCACACGGACTCGCCTCGTAACGTCTCGCGCCATTCCGAGTCCGGCGGACGAAGTTGGCCAGCCCCACCCCCCAAGGCTATAGCCCACCCGTTTTTGTGGCCTTTTACCGCTGGACGAACTTGGCGCCCCGACCTTCGGGCGGGTATTTTTGGGCGCGGCTGTGCCCGTGGCCTATTTTTGGCACACGGAGGTGCCTCGTAAAGTCTCGCGCCATTCCGAGTCCGGCGGACGAAGTTGGCCAGCCCCACCCCCCAAGGCTATAGCCCACCCGTTTTTGTGGCCTTTTTCCGCTGGACGAACTAGGTGCCCCGGCCTTCGGGCGGGTATTTTTGGGTTCGGCCGTGCCCGCGGCCTATTTTTGGCACACGGAGGCGCCTCGCAAATTCTCGCACCATTCCGAGTCTGGCGGACGAATTTGGCCAGCCCCACCCCCCAAGGCGATAGCCCACCCGTTTTTGTGGCCTTTTTCCGCTGGACGAACATGGCGCCCCGGCCTTCGGGCAGGTATTTTTGGGCGCGGCTGTGCCCGCCGCCTATTTTTGGCACACGGAGGCGCCTTACAAAGTCTCGCGCCATTCCGAGTCCGGTGGACGAACTTGGCCAGCCCCACCCCCCAAGGCTATAGCCCACCCATTTTTATGGCCTTTTTCCGATGGACGAACTGGGCGCCCCGGCCTTCGGGCGGTTATTTTTGGGCGCGGCTGTGCCCGCGGCCTATTTTTGGCACACAGAGGCGCCTCGCAAAGTCTCGCGCCATTCCGAGCCAGGCGGACGAAGTTGGACAGCCCCACCCACCAAGGCTATAGCCCACCCGTTTTTGTGGCCTTTTTCTGCTGGACGAACATTGCGGCCCGGCATTCGGGCGGGTATTTTTGGGCGCGGCTGTGGCCGCAGCCTATTTTTGGCACACGGAGGTGCCTCGCAAAGTCTCGCGCCATTCCGAGTCCGGCGGACGAAGTTGGCCAGCCCCACCCCCCAAGTCTATAGCCCACCCTTTTTTGTGGCCTTTTTCCGCTGGACGAACTTGGCGCCCCGGCCTTCGGGCGGTTATTTTTGGGCGCGGCTGTGCCCGCGGCCTATTTTTGGCACACAGAGGGGCCTCGCAAAGTCTCTCGCCATCCCGAGTCCGGCGGATGAAGTTGGCCAGCCCCACCCCCCAAGGCTATAGCCCACCCGTTTTTGTGGCCTTTTTCCGCTAGACGAACTTGGCGCCACGCCCTTCGAGCGGGTATTTTTGGGCGCGGCTGTGCCCGCGGTCTATTTTTGGCACACGGAGGGGCCTCGCAAAGTCTCGTGCCATTCCGAGTCTGTCGGACGAAGTCGGCCAGCCTCTCCCCCCAAGGCTATAGCCCACCTGTTTTTTGGCCATTTTTCCGCTGGTGGGTTTGGGCGCGCCGACCTTCGTGGGGTTATTTTTGGGCGCGGCTGTGCCCGCGGCCCATTTTTGGCACGCAGAGGCCGCCCGCAAAGTCACGCCCATTCCGAGTCCGGCGGACGAAGTTGGACAGCCCCACCCACCAAGGCTATAGCCCACCCGTTTTTGTGGCCTTTTTCTGCTGGACGAACTTGGCTCCCCGGCCTTCGGGCAGGTATTTTTGGGCGCGGTTGTGCCCGCGGCCTATTTTTTGTACACGGAGGCACCTCATAAAGTCTCGCGCCATTCCGAGTCCGGCGGACGAACTTGCCCAGCCCCACCCCCCAAGGCTATAGCCCAACCATTTTTGTGGCCTTTTTCCGTTGGACGAACTTGGCGCCCCGGCCTTCGGGTGGTTATTTTTGGGCGCGGCTGTGCCCGCGGCCTATTTTTGGCACACAGAGGCCCCTCGCAAAGTCTCGCGCCATTCCGAGTCCGGCGGACGTTGTCGGTAAGCCCCACCCCCAAACGCTAGAGCCCACCCGTTTTTGTGGCCTTTTTCCGCTGGACGAAGTTGGCGCCCCGGCCTTCGGGCCGTTATTTTTTGGCGCGGCTGTTCCCGTGGCCTACTTTTGGCACACGGAGGCCCCTCGCAAAGTCTCGCGCCATTCCCAGTCCGGCGGACGTAGTTGGCCAGCCCCACCCCCCAAGGCTATAGCCCACCCGTTTCTGTGGCCTTTTTCCGTTGGACGAACTTGGCGCCCGGCCTTCGGGCGGTTATTTTTGACGCTGCTGTGCCCGGGGCCAATTTTTGGCACACGGAGGCCGCTCGTAATGTATTGCGCCATTCCGAGTCCGCGGACGGTTGGCCAGCCCACCCCCAAGGCTATAGCCCACCCGCTTTTGTTGCCTTTTCCGATGGACAAACTTGGCGCCCCAGCCTTCGGGCGGTTATTTTTCGGTACGGCTGTGCCGGGGGCCTATTTTTTGCAGACAAAGGCCGCTCGCAAAGTCTTACGACAGTCCGAGTCCGGCGGACGAAGTTGGCCAGCCCCACCCCCCAAGGCTATAGCCCACCGTTTTTGTGGCCTTTTTCCGCTGGACGAACTTGGCGCCCCGGCCTTCGGGAGGTTATTTTTGGACGCGGCTGTGCCCGGGGCCTATTTTTGGCACATGGAGGCCACTCGCACAGTCTCGCGCCATTCTGAGTCCGGCGGACGAAGTTTGCCAGCCCCACCCCCCAAGGCTATAGCCCACCCGTTTTTGTGGCCATTTTCCGCTGGACGAACTTGGCGCCCCGGCCATCGGGTGGTTATTTTTGGGCGCGGCTGTGCCCGCGGCCTATTTTTTCATGTGGAGGCCCCTCGTAAAGTCTCGCGCCATTCCGAGTCCGGCGGACGAAGTTGGCCAGCCGCTCCCCCCACGGCTATAGCCCACCCGTTTTTGTAGCCTTTTTCTGCTGGACGAACTTGGCGCCCCGGCTTCGGGCGGTTATTTTTGGGCGCGGCTGTGCCCGCGGCCTATTTTTGGCACACAGAGGCCCCTCGTAAAGTCTCGCGCCATTCCGAGCCCGGCGGACGTTGTCGGTTAGCCCCACCCCCCAACGCTAGAGCCCACCCGTTTTTGTGGCCTTTTTCCGCTGGACGAAGTTGGGGCCCCGGCCTTCGGGCCGTTATTTTTGGGCGCGGCTGTGCCCGGGGCCTATTTTTGGCACACGGAGGCCGCTCGCAATGTCTCGCGCCATTCCGAGTCCGGCGGACGACGTTGGCCAGCCCCACCCCCCAACGCTATAGCCCACCCGTTTTTGTGGCCTTTTTCCGCTGGACGAACTTGGCGCCCCGGCCTTCGGGCGGTTATTTTTGGGCGCGGCTGTGGCCGCGGCCTATTTTTGACGCACGGAGGCCCCTCGTAAAGTCTCGCGCCATTCCGAGTCCGGCAGACGACGTTGGCCAGCCCCACCCCCCAAGGCTATAGCCCACCCGTTTTTGTGGCCTTTTTCTGCTGGATGAACTTGGCGCCCTGGCGATGGGGCGGTTATTTTTGGGCGCGGCTGTGCCCGCGGCCTATTTTTGGTATACGGAGGCCCCTCGGAACGTCTCGCGCCATTCCGAGTCCGCGGATTTAAGTCGGTTAGCCCCACCCCCCAACGGTATAGCCCACGGGTTTTTGTGGCCTTTTGCCCGGGGCGGAGATGGCGCCCCGGCCCTTGGGCGGTTATCTTTTAACCAGGCTGTGCCCGGGGGCCCCTCTTGGTACACGGAGGCCGCTCGCAAAGTCTTACGCCATTCCGAGTCCGGCGGACGAAGTTGGCCAGCCCCACCCCCAAGGCTATAGCCCACCCGTTTTTGTGGCCTTTTTCCGCTGGACGAACTTGGCGCCCCGGCCTTGGGGCGGTTATTTTTGGGCGCGTCTGGGCCCGGGGCCTGTTTTTGGCACACGGAGGCCGCTCGCAAAGTCTCGCGCCATTCCGAGTCCGGCGGACGAAGTTGGTCAGCCCCACCCCCCAAGGCTATAGCGCACCCATTTTTGTGGCCTTTTTCCGCTGGACGAACTTGGCGCCCCGGCCTTCGGGCAGTTATTTTTGGGTGCGGCTGTGCCCGGGGCCTATTTTTGGCACACGGAGGCCGCTCGCAAAGTCTCGCGCCATTCAGAGTCCGCGGACGGTTGGCCAGCCCCACTTCCCAAGGCTATAGCCCACCCGCTTTTGGGCCTTTTTCCGCTGGACGAACTAGGCGCCGGCCTTCGGGCGGTCATTTTTGGGCGCGGCTGTGCCCGCGGCCTATTTTTGGCACACGGAGGCCCCTCGAAAAGTCTCTCGCCATTCTGAGTCCAGCGGACTAAGTTGGCCAGCCCCACCCCCCAAGGCTATAGCCCACCCGTTTTTGTGGCCTTTTTCCGCTGGACGAACTTGGCGCCCCGGCCTTCGGGCGGTTATTTTTTAGCACGGCTGTGCCCAGGGCCTATATTTGGAACACGGAGGCCGCTCGCAAAGTCTCGCGCCATTCCGAGTCCGGCGGACGAAGTTGGCCAGCCCCACCCCCAAGGCTATAGCCCACCCGTTTTTGTGGCCTTTTTCCGCTGGACGAACTCGGGGCCCCGGCCTTCGGGAGGTTATTTTTCGGCGCGGCTGTGGCCGGAGCCTATTTTTGGCTCACGGAGCCCGCCACAAAGTCTCACGCCATTCCGAGTCCGGCGGATTTGAACTCGGCCGCCCCACCCCCTGCTGGCTATTGCCCACCCGCTTTGTGGCCTTTTTCCGCTGGACGAACTTGGCGCCCGGCCTTCGGGCGGTTATTTTTGGCGTGGCTGTGCCCGGGCCTATTTTTGGTACACGGAGGCCGCCCGCAAAGTCTCGCGCCATTCCGAGTCCGGTGGACGAAGTTGGCCAGCACTTCCCCAAGGCTATAGCCCACCCGCTTTTGTGGCCTTTTTCCACTGGACGAACTTGGCGCCCGGCCTTCGGGCGGTTATTTTGGGTGCGGCTGTGTCCGCGGCCTATTTTTGGCACACGGAGGCCCTCGAAAAGTCTCTCGCCATTCCGAGTCCGGCGGACGGTTGGCCAGCCCCACCCCCAAGGCTATGGCCCACCCGCTTTTGTGGCCTTTTTCCGCTGGACGAACTTGGCGCCCCGCCTTCGGGCGGTTATTTTTAGCATGGCTGTGCCTGGGCCTATTTTTGGAACACGGAGGCCGCTCGCAGTCTCGCGCCATTCCGGTCCGCGGACGGTTGGCCAGCCCCACCCCCAAGGCTATAGCACACCCATTTTTGTGGCCTTTTTCCGCTGGACGAACTTGGCGCCCGCCTTCGGGCGTTATTTTTCGCGCGGCTGTGGTCGGGGCCTATTTTTGGCTCACGGAGCCCCACCGCAAAGTCTCGCGCCATTCCGAGTCCGGGCGGACGAAGTTGGCCAGCCCCACCCCCAAGGCTATAGCCCACCCGCTTTTGTGGCCTTTTTCCGCTGGACGAACTTGGCGCACCGCCTTCGGGCGGTTATTTTTAGCACGGCTGTGCCCGGGCCTATATTTGGAACACGGAGGCCGCCGCAAAGTCTCGCGCCATTCCGAGTCCGGCGGACGAAGTTGGCCAGCCCCACCCCCAAGGCTATAGCCCACCCGTTTTTGTGGCCTTTTTCCGCTGGACGAACTTGGCGCCCCGGCCTTCGGGCGGATATTTTTCGGCGCGGCTGTGGCCTGAGCCTATTTTTGGCTCACGGAGCCCGCTCGCAAAGTCTCGCGCCATTCCGAGTCCGGCGGACGAAGTTGGGCAGCCCCACCCCCAAAGGCTATAGCCCACCCGTTTTTGTGGCCTTTTTCCGCTGGACGAACTTGGCGCCCCGGCCTTCGGCCAGTTATTTTTGGGCGCGCCTGTGCCCGGGGCGTGTTTTTGGCACACGGAGGCCGCTCGCAAAGTCTCGCGCCATTCCGAGTCCGGCGGACGAAGTTGGCCAGCCCCACCCCCCAAGGCTATAGCCCACCCGTTTCTGTGGTCTTTTTCCGCTGGAAGAACTTGGCGCCCCGGCCTTCGGGCGGTTATTTTTGGGCGCGTCTGG
The DNA here is from genome assembly GCA_030444885.1 of Citrus sp. QX-2021. Taxonomy (NCBI): domain Eukaryota; kingdom Viridiplantae; phylum Streptophyta; class Magnoliopsida; order Sapindales; family Rutaceae; genus Citrus; species Citrus sp. QX-2021. The sequence goes on along the minus strand of JAUJEF010000475.1, from coordinate 18,981 downwards.
GCCCGGGGCCTGTTTTTGGCACACGGAGGCCGCTCGCAAAGTCTCGCGCCATTCCGAGTCCGGCGGACGAAGTTGGTTAGCCCCACCCCCCAAGGCTATAGCCCACCCGTTTCTGTGGCCTTTTTCCGCTGGACGAACTTGGCGCCCCGGCCTTCGTGGCCTTTTTCCGCTGGACGAACTTGGCGCCTTGTCCTTCGAGCGGTTATTTTTGGGCGCGGCTGTGCCCGGGACCTATTTTTGGTACACGGGGGCCGCTCGCAAAGTCTCGCGCCATTCCGAGTCAGGCGGAGGAAGTTGGCCAGCCCCACTTCTGCTGCTATAGCCCACCCGTTTGTGGCCTTTTTCCGCTGGACGAACTTGGCGCCTTTTCATTTGTGCTGTTATTTTTGGGCTCGTCTGTGCCCGGGTCCTATTTTTGGTACACGGTGGCCGCTCGCAAAGTCTCGCGCCATTCCGAGTCTGGCGGATGAAGTTGGCCAGCCCCACCCCCCAAGGTTATAGCCCACCCGTTTTTGTGGCCTTTTTCCGCTGGGACGAACTTGGCGCCCGGCCTTCGGGTAGTTATTTTTGGCACGGCTGTGCCCGGGCCTATTTTGGGAACATGGAGGCCGCTCACAAAGTCTCGCGCCATTCCGAGTCCGGCGGACGAAGTTGGCCCGTCCCACCCCCCAAGGCTATAGCCCACCGGTTTTTGTGGCCTTTTTCCGCAGGACGAACTTGGCGCCCCGGCCTTCGGGCGGTTATTTTTGGGCGCGGCTGTGCCCGGGGCCTATTTTTGGCACACGGATGCTGCTAGCAAAGTCTCGCGCCATTCCGAGTCCGGCGGACGAAGTAGGCCAGACCCAACCCCCAAGTCTATAGCCCACCCGTTTTTGTGGCCTTTTTCCGCTGGACGAACTTGGCGCCCCTGCCTTCGAGCGGTTATTTTTGGGCGCGGCTGTGCCCGGGGCCTATGTTTGGTACACGGAGGCCGCTCGCAAAGTCTCGCGCCATTCTGAGTCCAGCGGACGAAGTCGACCAGCCCCACCCCCCAAGGTTATAGCCCACCCGTTTCTGTGGCCTTTTTCCGCTGGACCAACTTGGCGCCCCGGCCTTCGGGCAGTTATTTTTTGGTGCGGCTGTGCCCGGGGCCTATGTTTGGTACACGGAGGCCGCTCGCAAAGTCTCGCGCCATTCTGAGTCCAGCGGACGAAGTCGGCCAGCCCCACCGCCCAAGGCTATAGCCCACCCGTTTCTGTGGCCTTTTTCCGCTGGACCAACTTGGTGCCCCGGCCTTCGGGCAGTTATTTTTCGGTACGGCTGTGCCCGGGGCCTATTTTTGGTACACGGAGGCCGCTCGCAAAGTCTCGCGCCATTCCGAGTCCGGCGGACGAAGTTGGCCAGCCCCACCCCCCAAGGCTATAGCCCACCCGTTTCTGTGGTCTTTTTGCGTTGGTCGAACTTGGCGCCCCGGCCTTCGGGCGGTTATTTTTGGGCGCGTCTGGGCCCGGGGACGTTTTTTGGCACCCGGAGGCCGCTCGCAAAGTCTCGCGCCATTCCGAGTCCGGCGGGACGAAGTTGGTCAGCCCCACTTCAAGGCTATAGCCCACCCGCTTTTTCCGCTGGCCTTTTTCCGCTGGACGAACTTGGCGCCCCGGCCTTCGCGGCCTTTTTCCGCTGGACGAACTTGGCGCCTTGTCCTTCTAGCGGTTATTTTTGGGCGCGGCTGTGCCCGGGACCTATTTTTGGCACACGGGGGCCGCTCGCAAAGTCTCGCGCCATTCCGAGTCCGGCGGAGGAATTTGGCCAGCCCCACCCCCCAAGGCTATAGCCCACCCTTTTGTGGCCTTTTTCCGCTGGACGAACCTGGCGCCCCTGCATTTGGGCTGTTATTTTTGGGCACGGCTGTGCCCGAGGACTATTTTTGGCACACGGAGGCCACTCGCAAAGTCTAGCGCCATTCCGAGTCCGGCGGACGAAGTTGGCCAGCCCCACACCCCAAGGCTATAGCCCACCTGTTTCTGTGGCCTTTTTCCACTGGACGAACTTGGCGACCCAGCCGTCGGGCGGTTATTTTTGGGCGCGGCTGTGCCCGGGGCCTATTTTTGGTACACGGAGACCGCTCGTAAAGTCTCCCGGCATTCCGAGTCTGGCGGATGAAGTTGGCCAGCCCCACCCCCCAACGCTATAGCCCACCTGTTTCTGTGGCCTTTTTCCGCTGGACGAACTTGGCGCCCCGGCCTTCGAGCGGTTATTTTTGGGCGCGGCTGTGCCCGGGGCCTATTTTTGGCACACGGAGGCCGCTCGCAAAGTCTCGCGCCATTCCGAGTCCGGCGGACGAAGTCGGCCGGCCCCACCCCCCAAGGCTATCGCCCACCCGTTTCTGTGGCCTTTTTCCGCTGGACGAACTTGGCGCCCCGGCCTTCGAGCGGTTATTTTTGGGCGCGGCTGTGCCCGGGGCCTATTTTTGGCACACGGAGGCCGCTCGCAAAGTCTCGCGCCATTCCGAGTCCGGCGGACGGTTTGGTCAGCCCCACGACTCCAGGCTATAGCTCACCCATTTTTGTGGCCTTTTTCCGCTGGACGAACTTGGCGCCCCGGCCTTCGGGCAGTTATTTTTGGGTGCGGCTGTGCCCGGGGCCTATTTTTGGTACACGGGGGCCGCTCGCGAAGCCTCGCGCCATGCCGAGTCCGCGGACGGTTGGCCAGCCCCACCCCCCAAGGCTATAGCGCACCCATTTTTGTGGCCTTTTTCCGCTGGACCAACTTGGCGCCCCGGCCTTCGGGCAGTTATTTTTGGGTGCGGCTGTGCCCGGGGCCTATTTTTGGCACACGGAGGCCACTCGCAAAGTCTCGCGCCATTCCGAGTCCGGCGGACGAAGTTGGCCAGCCCCACCCCCCAAGGCTATAGCCCACCCGTTTTTGTGGCCTTTTTCCGCTGGACGAACTTGGCGCGCCGGCCTTCGGTCGGTTAATTTTGGGCGCGGCTGTGCCCGCGGCCTATTTTTCGAACACGGAGGCCCCTCGAAAAGTCTCTCGCCATTCTGAGTCCAGCGGACTAAGTTGGCCAGCCCCACCCCCCAAGGCTATAGCCCACCCGTTTTTGTGGCCTTTTTCCGCTGGACGAACTTGGCGCCCCGGCCTTCGGGCGGTTATTTTTTAGCACGGCTGTGCCCGGGGCCTATTTTTGCATGTGGAGGCCCCTCGTAAAGTCTCGCGCCATTCCGAGTCCGGCGGACGAAGTTGGCCAGCCGCTCCCCCCACGGCTATAGCCCACCCGTTTTTGTAGCCTTTTTCTGCTGGACGAACTTGGCGCCCCGGCTTCGGGCGGTTATTTTTGGGCGCGGCTGTGCCCGCGGCCTATTTTTGGCACACAGAGGCCCCTCGCAAAGTCTCGCGCCATTCCGAGTCCGGCGGACGTTGTCGGTAAGCCCCACCCCCCAACGCTAGAGCCCACCCGTTTTTGTGGCCTTTTTCCGCTGGACGAAGTTGGTGCCCCGGCCTTCGTGGCCTTTTTCCGCTGGACGAACTTGGCGCCTTGTCCTTCGAGCGGTTATTTTTGGGCGCGGCTGTGCCCGGGACCTATTTTTGGGACACGGGGGCCGCTCGCAAAGTCTCGCGCCATTCCGAGTCCGGCGGAGGAAGTTGGCCAGCCCCACCCCCCAAGGCTATAGCCCACCCGTTTGTGGCCTTTTTCCGCTGGACGAACTTGGCGCCCCTGCATTTGGGCTGTTATTTTTGGGCGCGGCTGTGCCCGAGGACTATTTTTGGCACACGGAGGCCACTCGCAAAGTCTAGCGCCATTCCTAGTCCGGCGGACGAAGTTGGCCAGCCCCACACCCCAAGGCTATAGCCAACCTGTTTCTGTGGCCTTTTTCCACTGGACGAACTTGGCGCCCCAGCCGTCGGGAGGTTATTTTTGGGCGCGGCTGTGCCCGGGGCCTATTTTTGGTACACGGAGACCGTTCGTAAAGTCTCACGGCATTCCGAGTCCGGCGGATGAAGTTGGCCAGCCCCACCCCCCAACGCTATAGCCCACCTGTTTCTGTGGCCTTTTTCCGCAGGACGAACTTGGCGCCCCGGCCTTCGAGCGGTTATTTTTGGGCGCGGCTGTTCCCGGGGCGTATTTTTGGCACACGGAGGCCGCTCGCAAAGTCTCGCGCCACTCCGAGTCCGGCGGACGAAGTTGGCCAGCCCCAACCCCCAACGCTATAGCCCACCTGTTTCTGTGGCCTTTTTCCGCTGGACGAACTTGGCGCCCCGGCCTTCGAGCGGTTATTTTTGGGTGCGGCTGTGCCCGGGGCCTATTTTTGGCACACGGAGGCCGCTCGCAAAGTCTCGCGCCATTCCGAGTCCGGCGGACGAAGTCGGCCGGCTCCACCCCCCAAGGCTATAGCCCACCCGTTTTTGTGGCCTTTTTCCGCTAGACGAACTTGGCGCCGCGGCCTTTGGGCGGGTATTTTTGGGCGCGGCTGTGCCCGCGGCCTATTTTTGGCACACGGAGGTGCCTCGCAAAGTCTCGCGCCATTCCGAGTCCGCGGACGAAGCTGGCCAGCCCCACCCCCAGGCTATAGCCCACCCGTGTTTGTGGCCTTTTTCCGCTGGACGAACTTGGCGCCGCGGCCTTCGGGCGGGTATTTATGGGCGTGGCTCTGCCCGCGGCCTATTTTTGGCACACGGAGGCGCCTCACAAAGTCTTGCGCCATTCCGAGTCCGGCGGACGAAGTTGGCCAGCCCCACCCCCCAAGGCTATAGCCCACCCGTTTCTGTGGTCTTTTTCCGTTGGACGAACTTGGCGCCCCGGCCTTCGGGCGGTTATTTTTGGGCGCGTCTGGGCCCGGGGCCGGTTTTTGGCACCCGGAGGCCGCTCGCAAAGTCTCGCGCCATTCCGAGTCCGGCGGATTTGTTGGTCAGCCCCACCCCCAAGGCTATAGCCCACCCGCTTCTGTGGCCTTTTTCCGCTGGACGAACTTGGCGCCCCGGCCTTCGGGGCCTTTTTCAGCTGGACGAACTTGGCGCCTTGTCCTTCTAGCGGTTATTTTGGGCGCCCTGTGCCTGGGACCTATTTTTGGCACACGGGGCCGCTCGCAAAGTCTCGCGCCATTCCGAGTCCGGGCGGAGGAATTTGGCCAGCCCCACCCCTCAAGGCTATAGCCCACCCCTTTGTGGCCTTTTTCCGCTGGATTTTTCCTTGGCGCCCCTGCATTTGGGCTGTTATTTTTGGGCACGGCTGTGCCCGAGGACTATTTTTGGCACACGGAGGCCACTCGCAAAGTCTAGCGCCATTCCGAGTCCGGGCGGACGAAGTTGGCCAGCCCCACACCCCAAGGCTATAGCCCACCTGCTTCGTGGCCTTTTTCCACTGGACGAACTTGGCGACCCAGCCGCCGGGCGGTTATTTTTGGGCGCGCTGTGCCCGGGGGCCTATTTTTGGTACACGGAGACCGCCGTAAGTCTCCCGGCATTCCGAGTCTGGCGGATGAAGTTGGCCAGCCCCACCCCCCCAACGCTATAGCCCACCTGCTTTGTGGCCTTTTTCCGCTGGACGAACTTGGCGCCCGGCCTTCGAGCGGTTATTTTTGGGCGCGGCTGTGCCTGGGCCTATTTTTGGCACACGGAGGCCGCTCGCAAAGTCTCGCGCCATTTCCGAGTCCGCGGACGAAGTCGGCCGGCCCCACTTCCCAAGGCTATCGCCCACCCGCTTCGTGGCCTTTTTCCGCTGGACGAACTTGGCGCCCGCCTTCGGGCAGTTATTTTTGGGTGCGGCTGTGCCCGGGCCTATTTTTGGTACACGGAGGCCGCCTCGCAGTCTCGCGCCATTCCGAGTCCGGCGGACGGTTGGCCAGCCCCACCCCAAGGCTATAGCGCACCCATTTTTGTGGCCTTTTTCCGCTGGGCCAACATGGCGCCCCGGCCTTCGGGCAGTTATTTTTGGGTGCGGCTGTGCCCGGGGCCTATTTTTGGCACACGGAGGCCGCTCGAAATGTCTCGCGCCATTCCGAGTCCGGCGGACGAAGCTGGCCAGCCCCACCCCCAAGGCTATAGCCCACCCGCTTTTGGGCCTTTTTCCGCTGGACGAACTTGGCGCGCCGGACTTCGGCGGTTAATTTTGGGCGCGGCTGTGCCCGCGGCCTATTTTTCGCACACGGAGGCCCCACGAAAAGTCTCGCGCCATTCTGAGTCCCGCGGACTACGTTGGCCAGCCCCACCCCCCAAGGCTATAGCCCACCCGTTTTTGTGGCCTTTTTCCGCTGGACGAACTTGGCGCCCGCCTTCGGGCGGTTATTTTTAGCACGGCTGTGCCCGGGGCCTATTTTTGCATGTGGAGGCCCCTCGTAAAGTCTCGCGCCAGTCCGAGTCCGGCGGACGAAGTTGGCCAGCCGCTCCCCCCACGGCTATAGCCCACCCGTTTTTGTAGCCTTTTTCTGCTGGACGAACTTGGCGCCGCGGCGTGTGGGCGGGAATTTTTGGGCGCGGCTGTGCCCGCAGCAAATTTTTGGCACACGGAGGCCGCCGCAGTCTCTCGCGCCATTCCGAGTCCGGGCGGACGGTCGGCCGGCTCCACCCCCCAAGGCTATAGCCCACCCGTTTTTGTGGCCTTTTTCCGCTAGACGAACTTGGCGCCGCGGCCTTTGGGCGGGTATTTTTGGGCGCGGCTGTGCCCGCAGCCTATTTTTGGCACACGGAGGTGCCTCGCAAAGTCTCGCGCCATTCCGAGTCCGGCGGACGAAGTTGGCCAGCCCCACCCCCCAAGGCTATAGCCCACCCGTGTTTGTGGCCTTTTTCCGCTGGATGAACTTGGCGCCGCGGCCTTCGGGCGGGTATTTATGGGCGTGGCTCTGCCCACGGCCCATTTTTGGCACACGGAGGCGCCTCACAAAGTCTTGCGCCATTCCGAGTCCGGCGGACGAAGTGGGCCAGCCCCACCCCCCAAGGCTATAGCCTACCCGTTTTTGTGGCCTTTTTCCGCTGTACGAACTTGGCGCCGCGCCCTTCGGGCGGGTATGTTTGGGCGCGGCTGTGCCCGCGGCCTATTTTTGGCACACGGAGGCGCCTCGCAAAGTCTCGCGCCATTCCGAGTCCAGCGGACGAAGCTGGCCAGCCCCACCCCCCAAGGCTATAGCCCACCCGTTTATGGGGCCTTTTTCCGCTGGACGAACTTGGCGCCGCGGCCTTCGGGCGGGTATTTTTGGGCGCGGCTGTGCCCGCGGCCTATTTTTGGCACACGGAGGCAACTCGCAAAGTCTCGCGCCATTCCGAGTCCGCGGACGGGTCGGCCGCCCGACTTCAAGGCTATAGCCCACCCGTTTTTGTGGCCGTTTTCCGCTGGACGAACTTGGCGCCGCGGCCTTTGGGCGGGTATTTTTGGGCGCGGCTGTGGCCGCGGCCTATTTTTGGCACACGGAGGTGCCTCGCAAAGTGTCGCGTCACTCCGTGTCCTGGTGTAGATGTTGGCCAGCCCCACCCCCCAAGGCTATAGCCCACCCGTGTTTGTGGCCTTTTTCCGCTGGACGAACTAGGCGCCGCGGCCTTCGGGCGGATATTTATGGGCGCGGCTCTGTCCGCGGCCTATTTTTGGCTCACGGAGGCCCCTCGCAAAGTCTCGCGCCATTCCGAGTCCGGCGGACGAAGTTTGCCAGCCCCACCCCCCAAGGCTATAGCCCACCCGTTTTTGTGGCCATTTTCCGCTAGACGAACTTGGCGCCCCGGCCTTCGGGTGGTTATTTTTGGGCGCGGCTGTGCCCGCGGCCTATTTTTGCATGTGGAGGCCCCTCGTAAAGTCTCGCGCCATTCCGAGTCCGGCGGACGAAGTCGGCCGGCCCGACCCCCCAAGGCTATAGCCCACCCGTTTTTGTGGCCGTTTTCCGCTGGACGAACTTGGCGCCGCGGCCTTCGGGCGGATATTTATGGGCGCGGCTCTGTCCGCGGCCTATTTTTGGCTCACGGAGGCCCCTCGGAAAGTTTCGCGCCATTCCGAGTCCGGCGGACGAAGTTTGCCAGCCCCACCCCCCAAGGCTATAGCCCACCCGTTTTTGTGGCCATTTTCCGCTGGATGAACTTGGTGCCCCGGCCTTCGGGCCGTTATTTTTGGGCGCGGCTGTGCCCGTGGCCTATTTTTGGCACACGGAGGCCCCTCGCAAAGTCTCGCGCCATTCGGAGTCCGGCGGACGAAGTTGGCCAGCCCCACCCCCCAAGGCTATAGCCCACCCATTTCTGTGGCCTTTTTCCGCTGGACGAACTTGGCGCCCCGGCCTTCGGGCGGTTATTTTTGGACGCGGCTGTGCCCGGGGCCTATTTTTGGCACACGGAGGCCGCTCGCAATGTCTCGCGCCATTCCGAGTCCGGCGGACGAAGTTGGCCAGCCCCACCCCCCAAGGCTATAGCCCACCCGTTTTTGTTGCCTTTTTCCGATGGACAAACTTGGCGCCCCAGCCTTCGGGCCGTTATTTTTGGGCGCGGCTGTGTCCGTGGCCTATTTTTGGCACACGGAGGCCCCTCGCAAAGTCTCGCACCATTCCGAGTCCGGCGGACGAAGTTGGCCAGCACCACTCCCCAAGGCTATAGCCCACCCATTTCGTGGGCCTTTTTCCGCTGGACGAACTTGGCGCCCGGCCTTTGGGCGGTTATTTTTGGGTACGGCTGTGCTCGGGCGTATTTTTGGCACACAGAGGACGCCGCAAAGTCTCGCGCCATTCCGAGTCCGGCGGACGGTTGGCCAGCCCCACTCCGCCAAGGCTATAGCCCACCCGCTTTGTGGCCTTTTTCCGCTGGACGAACTTGGCGCCCGGCCTTCGGGCGGTTATTTATGGGCGTGGCTGTGCCTGGCGGCCTATTTTTGGCACACGGAGGCCGCCGCAAAGTCACGCGCCATTCCGAGTCCGGGCGGACGAAATTGGCCAGCCCCACTTCAAGGCTACAGCCCACCTGTTTTTGGGCCTTTTTCCGATGGATTTAATTTGGCGCCGCGGGCTTCTGGCGGTTATTTTTGGGCGCGACTGTGTCCGGGGCCTATTTTTGGCACACGAGGCGCCTCACAAAGTCTCGCGCCATTCCGAGTCCGGCGGACGGTTGGCCAGCCCCACCCCCAAGGCTATAGCCCACCCGTTCTTGTGGCCTTTTTCCGCTGGACGAACTTGGCGCCGCGGCCTTCGGGGGTTATTTTTGGCACGGCTGTGGCCGGGCCTATTTATGGCTCATGGAGCCCGCTCGCAAAGTCTCGCGCCATTCCGAGTCCGGCGGACGAAGTGGGCCAGCCCCGCCCCCCAAGGCTATAGCGCACCCATTTTTGTGGCCTTTTTCCGCTGGACCAACTTGGCGCCCCGGCCTTCGGGCAGTTATTTTTGGGTACGGCTGTGCCCGGGGCCTATTTTTGGCACACGGAGGCCGCTCGCAATGTCTCGCGCCATTCCGAGTCCGGCGGACGAAGTTGGCCAGCCCCACCCCCCAAGGCTATAGCCCACCCGTTTTTGTGGCCTTTTTCCGCTGGACGAACTTGGCGCCCCGGCCTTCGGGCGGTTATTTTTGGGCGCGGCTGTGCCCGCGGCCTATTTTTGGCACACGGAGGCCCCTCGAAAAGTCTCTCGCTATTCCGAGTCCGGCGGACGTAGTTGGCCAGCCCCACCCCCCAAGGCTATAGCCCACCCGTTTTTGTGGCCTTTTTCCGCTGGACGAACTTGGCGCCCCGGCATTCGGGCGGTTATTTTTTAGCACGGCTGTGCCCGGGGCCTATTTTTGGAACACGGAGGCCGCTCGCAAAGTCTCGCTCCATTCTGAGTCCGGCGGACGAAGTTGGCCAGCCCCACCCCCAAGGCTATAGCCCACCCGTTTTTGTGGCCTTTTCCCGCTGGACGAACATGGCGCACCGGCCTTTGGGCGGTTATTTTTGGGCACGGCTGTGGGCGGGGCCTATTTATGGCTCACGGAGCCCGCTCGCAAAGTCTCGCGCCATTCCGAGTCCGGCGGACGGTTGGCCAGCCCCCAAGGCTATAGCGCACTCCATTTTTGTGGCCTTTTTCCGCTGGATTTAACTTGGCGCCCCGGCATTCGGGCGGTTATTTTTTAGCACGGCTGTGCCCGGGGCCTATTTTTGGAACACGGAGGCCGCTCGCAAAGTCTCGCGCCATTCTGAGTCCGGCGGACGAAGTTGGCCAGCCCCACCCCCAAGGCTATAGCCCACCCGTTTTTGTGGCCTTTTTCCGCTGGACAAACTTCGCGCCCCGGCCTTCGGGCGGTTATTTTTAGGCGCGGCTGTGTATGCGGCCTATTTTTGGCACACGGAGGCCCCTCGAAAAGTCTCTCGCCATTCCGAGTCCGGCGGACGAAGTCGGCCAGCCCCACCCCCCAAGGCTATGGCCCACCCGTTTTTGTGGCCTTTTTCCCCTGGACGAACTTGGCGCCCCGGCCTTCGGGCGGTTATTTTTCGGCGCGGCTGTGGCCGGGGCCTATTTTTGGAACATGGAGGCCGCTCGGAAAGTCGCGCGCCATTCCGGAAATGTCCGGCGGATTTGGTAAGCCAGACCCACCCCCAAGGCTATAGCCTACCCGGTTTTGTGGCCTTTTTCCGCTGGACGAACTTGGCGCCCCGGCCTTCGGGTGCTTATTTTTGGGCACGGCTGTGCCTGCGGCCTATTTTTGGCACACGGAGGCCGCCGCAAAGTCTAGCACCATTCCGAGTCCAGCGGACGGTTGGCCAGACCCACCCCCCAAGGCTATAGCCCACCCGTTTCTGTGGCCTTTTTCCACTGGACGAACTTGGCGCCCCGGCCTTCGTGGCCTTTTTCCGCTGGACGAACTTGGCGCCTTGTCCTTCGGCGGTTATTTTTGGGCGCGGCTGTGCCCGGGACCTATTTTTTGGCACACGGGGCCGCTCGCAAAGTCTCGCGCCATTCCGAGTCCGGCGGAGGAAGTTGGCCAGCCCCACCCCCAAGGCTATAGCCCACCCACAGGCCTTTTTCCGCTGGACGAACTTGGCGCCCCTGCATTTGGGCTGTTATTTTGGGCGCGGCTGTGCCCGGAGGACTATTTTTGGAACACGGAGGCCACTCGCAAAGTCTAGCGCCATTCAAGGTCCGGGCGGACGGTTGGCCAGCCCCACACCCCAAGGCTATAGCCCACCTGCTTCGTGGCCTTTTTCCACTGGACGAACTTGGCGCCCCAGCCGCCGGCGGTTATTTTGGGCGCGGGCGGGGCCGCGGGCATATTTTTGGCACACGGAGGCCGCTCGCAAAGTCTCGCGCCATTCCGAGTCCGGGGACGAAGTGGGCCAGCCCTAACCCCAACGCTATAGCCCACCTGCTTCGGTGGCCTTTTTCCGCTCGGCGAACTTGGCGCCCGCCTTCGAGCGATTATTTTTGGGCGCGGCTGTGCCCGGGCCTATTTTTGGCACACGGAGGCCATTCCGAGTCCGAGTCCGCGGACGAAGTTGGCCAGCCCCACCCCAAGGCTATAGCCCACACTTTTCGTGGCCTTTTTCCATTTGGATGAACTTGGCGCCCGCCTTCGAGCCGTTATTTTTGGTCGCGGCTGTGCCCGGGCCTAGTGTTGGCACACGGAGGCCGCTCGCAAAGTCTTGCGCCATTCCGAGTCCAGCGGACGAAGTTGGCCAGCCCCACCCCCCAAGGCTATAGCCCACCCGTTTGTGGCCTTTTTCCGCTGGACGAACTTGGCGCCCCTGCTTTTGGGCTGTTATTTTTGGGCGCAGCTGTACCCGGGGACTATTTTTGTCACACGGAGGCCGCTCACAAAGTCTAGAGACATTCCGAGTCCGCGGACGAAGTGGGCCAGCCCCACCCCCAAGGCTATAGCCCACCCGCTTCGTGGCCTTTTTCCACTGGACGAACTTGGCGCCCCCGCCGCGCGGCTGTGCGGTTATTTTTGGAGCCGCCGCTGTGTCCGCCATTCCGAGCCTATTTTGTGGCCGGAGGCCCCAACGCTATAGCCGCACCCAGTCTCGCGCCATTCCTGAGTCCGGCGCGGAGGCGGTTATTTTTAAGGCGCGGCTGTGCCCGGGCCTATTTTTGGCACACGAACCACTCGCTAAGTCTCGCCATTCGCCGGGCGGACGGTTGGCCAGCCCACCCCCAAGGCTATAGCCCACCCTTTTGTGGCCTTTTTCGCTGGACGAACTTGGCGCCCGCTTCGCCGTTATTTTTGGTCACGATTTTGCCCGGGGCCTAGTGTTGGCACCACGGAGGCCGCCTATTCTTGCGCCATTCCGAGTCACGGACGAAGACCACCCGCTTCCCAAGTCTATAGCCCCACCCGCCATTTTTCCGAGTCCGGCGCCTGACGGGCTGGTTATTTTTGGGTGCGGCTGTACCCAGGACTATTTTTGGCACACGGAGGTTGCTCGCAAAGTCTAGACATTCCCGGGCGGACCCAGCCCCACCCCCAAGGCTATAGCCCACCCGTTTCAGGGGCCTTTTTCCGCTGGACGAACTTGGCGCCCTGGCCTTCGAGCCGTTATTTTTGGTCACGACTGTGCCCGGGGCCTAGTGTTGGCACACGGAGGCAGCTCGCAAAGTCTTGCGCCATTCCGAGTCCAGCGGACCAAGTGGCCAGCCCCACCCCCAAGGCTATAGCCCACCCGCTTTGTGGCCTTTTTCCGCTGGACTAACTTGGCGCCCGGCCTTTGGGCTGTTATTTTGGGCGCGGCTGTACCCGGGACTATTTTTGGCACACGGAGGCCACTCGCAGTCTCGCGACATTCCGAGTCCGGCGGACGAAGTTGGCCAGCCCCACTGGGCCAAGGCTATAGCCCACCCGCTCTCTGTGGCCTTTTTCCGCTGGACGAACTTGGCGCCCCGGCCTTCGAGCCGTTATTTTTGGCGCGCCTGTGCCCGGGCCTATTTTTGGCACACACGAGGCCGCCGCAAAGTCTCGCGCCATTCCGAGTCCGGGCGGACCAAGTTGGCCAGCCCCAACCCCCCACGCTATAGCCCACCGGTGTCGGGGGCCTTTTTCCCTGGACGAACTTGGCGCCCCGGCCTTCGAGCGGTTATTTTTGGGCGCGGCTGTGCCCGGGGCCTATTTTTGGCATACGGAGGCGGCTCGCAAAGTCTCGCGCCATTCCGAGTCCGGCGGACGAAGTTGGCCAGCCCCAACCCCAAGGCTATAGGCCACCCGCTTTCGTGGTCTTTTTCGCTGGACGAACTTGGCGCCCCAGCCTTCGGGCGGTTATTTTTGGTCGCGGCTGTGCCGGGGCCTATTTTTGGCACACGGAGGCCACTCGCAAAGTCTCGCACCATTCCGAGTCCGCGGACGAAGATGGCCAGCCCCAACCCAAACGCTCTAGCCCACCTGCTTTCGTGGTCTTTTTCCGCCTGGACGAACTTGGCGCCCGGCCTTCGGCGGTTATTTTTGGGCGCGGCTGTGCCCGGAGCCTATTTTTGGCACACGGAGGCCACTCCGCAGTCTCGCGCCATTCCGAGTCCGGCGGACGAAGTTGGCCAGCCCCACCCCCAAGGCTATAGCCCACCCGCTTTCGTGGCCTTTTTCCACCGGGACGAACTTGGCGCCCCAGCCGTCGGGCGGTTATTTTTGGGCGCGGCTGTGCCTGGGCCTATTTTTGGCACACGGAGGCCACTCGCAAAGTCTCGCGCCATTCCGAGTCCGGCGGGACGAAGTGGGCCAGCCCCACCCCCAAGGCTATAGCCCACCCGCTTCGTGGCCTTTTTCCACTGGATTTAACTTGGCGCCCCAGCCGTCGGGCGGTTATTTTTGGGCGCGGCTGTGCCCGGGGCCTATTTTTCGCACACGGAGGCCACTCGCAAAGTCTCGCGCCATTCCGAGTCCGGCGGACGAAGTTGGCCAGCCCCAACCCCCAACGCTATAGCCCACCTGTTTCTGTGGCCTTTTTCCCTGGACGAACTTGGCGCCCCGGCCTTCGAGCGGTTATTTTTGGGCGCGGCTGTGCCCGGGGCCTATTTTTGGCACACGGAGGCCGCTCGCAAAGTCTCGCGCCATTCCGAGTCCGGCGGACGAAGTTGGCCAGCCCCACTCCCCAAGGCTATAGCCCACCCGTTTCTGTTGTCTTTTTCCGCTGGACGAACTTGGCGCCCCGGCCTTCGAGCGGTTATTTTTGGGCGCGGCTGTGCCCGGGGCCTATTTTTGGCACACGGAGGCCGCTCGCAAAGTCTCGCGCCATTCCGAGTCCGGCGGACGAAGTTGGCCAGCCCCACTCCCCAAGGCTATAGCCCACCCGTTTCTGTTGTCTTTTTCCGCTGGACGAACTTGGCGCCCCGGCCTTCGAGCCGTTATTTTTGGTCGCGGCTGTGCCCGGGGCCTAGTGTTGGCACACGGAGGCCGCTCGCAAAGTTTTGCGCCATTCCGAGTCCAGCGGACGGTTGGCCAGCCCCACCCCCAAGGCTATAGCCCACCCGCTTGTGGCCTTTTTCCGCTGGATTTAACTTGGCGCCCCTGCTTTTGGGCTGTTATTTTTGGGCGCAGCTGTACCTGGGACTATTTTTGGCACACGGAGGCCGCTCACAAAGTCTAGTGACATTCCGAGTCCGCGGACGAAGTGGGCCAGCCCACACCCCCAAGGCTATAGCCCACCCGCTTCGTGGCCTTTTCCACTGACGCAACTTGGCGCCCAGCCGTCAGGCGGTTATTTTTGGGCGCGGCTGTGTCCGGAGCCTATTTTCGGCACACGGAGGCCGCTCGCAAAGTCTCGCGCCATTCCGAGTCCGGCGGACGAAGTTGGCCAGCCCCAACCCCCAACGCTATAGCCCACCCGTTTCTGTGGTCTTTTTTCGCTGGACGAACTTGGCGCCCCAGCCTTCGGGCGGTTATTTTTGGGCGCGGCTGTGCCCGGGGCCTATTTTTGGCACACGAAGACCACTCGCTAAGTCTCGCGCCATTCCGAGTCCGGCGGACGAAGTTGGCCAGCCCCACCCCCCAAGGCTATAGCCCACCCTTTTCTGTGGCCTTTTTCCGCTGGACGAACTTGGCGCCCCGGCCTTCGAGCCGTTATTTTTGGTCGCGACTGTGCCCGGGGCCTAGTGTTGGCACACGGAGGCCGCTCGCAAAGTCTTGCGCCATTCCGAGTCCAGCGGACGAAGTTGGCCAGCCCCACCCCCCAAGGCTATAGCCCACCCGTTTGTGGCCTTTTTCCGCTGGACGAACTTGGCGCCCCTGCTTTTGGGCTGTTATTTTTGGGCGCGGCTGTAGCCGGGGACTATTTTTGGCACACGGAGGCTGCTCGCAAAGTCTAGCGACATTCCGAGTCCGGCGGACGAAGTGGGCCAGCCCCACCCCCAAGGCTATAGCCCACCCGTTTCTGTGGCCTTTTTCCGCTGGACGAACTTGGCGCCCCGGCCTTCGGCCGGTTATTTTTGGGCGCGCCTGTGCCCGGGGCCTATTTTTGGCACACAGAGGCCGCTCGCAAAGTCTCGTGCCATTCCGAGTCCGGCGGACCAAGTGGACCAGCCCCAACCCCCAACGCTATAGCCCACCTGTTTCTGTGGCCTTTTTCCGCTGGACGAACTTGGCGCCCCGGCCTTCGAGCGATTATTTTTGGGCGCGGCTGTGCCCGGGGCCTATTTTTGGCACACGGAGGCCACTCGCAAAGTCTCGCGCCATTCCGAGTCCGGCGGACGAAGTTGGCCAGCCCCACCCCCCAAGGCTATAGCCCACACTTTTCTGTGGCCTTTTTCCGCTGGACGAACTTGGCGCCCCGGCCTTCGAGCCGTTATTTTTGGTCGCGGCTGTGCCCGGAGCCTATTTTCGGCACACGGAGGCCGTTCGCAAAGTCTCGCGCCATTCCGAGTCCGGCGGACGAAGTTGGCCAGCCCCAACCCCCAACGCTATAGCCCACCTGTTTCTGTGGCCTTTTTCCGCTGGACGAACTTGGCGCCCCGGCCTTCGAGCGGTTATTTTTGGGCGCGGCTGTGCCCGGAGCCTATTTTCGGCACACGGAGGCCGCTCGCAAAGTCTCGCGCCATTCCGAGTCCGGCGGACGAAGTTGGCCAGCCCCAACCCCCAAGGCTATAGCCCACCCGCTTTCGTGGTGTTTTCCGCCGGGCGAACTTGGCGCCCCGGCCTTCGGGCGGTTATTTTTGGGCGCGGCTGTGCCCGGGGCCTATTTTTGGCACACGGAGGCCACTCGTAAAGTCTCGCGCCATTCCGAGTCCGGCGGACGTAGTGGGCCAGCCCCACCCCCCAAGGCTATAGCCCACCCGTTTCTGTGGCCTTTTTCCACTGGACGAACTTGGCGCCCCAGCCGTCGGGCGGTTATTTTTGGGTGCGGCTGTGTCCGGAGCCTATTTTCGGCACACGGAGGCCGCTCGCAAAGTCTCGCGCCATTCCGAGTCCGGCGGACGAAGTTGGCCAGCCCCAACCCCCAACGCTATAGCCGACCTGCTTTGTGGCTTTTTCCACTGGACGAACTTGGCGCCCGGCCTTCGAGCGGTTATTTTTGGGCGCGGCTGTGCCCGGGGCCTATTTTTGGCACATGGAGGCCGCTCGCAAAGTCTCGCGCCATTCCGAGTCCGGCGGACGAAGTTGGCCAGCCCCACTCCCCAAGGCTATAGCCCACCCGTTTCTGTTGTCTTTTTCCGCTGGACGAACTTGGCGCCCCGGCCTTCGAGCCGTTATTTTTGGTCGCGGCTGTGCCCGGGGCCTAGTGTTGGCACACGGAGGCCGCTCGCAAAGTCTTGCGCCATTCCGAGTCCAGCGGACGAAGTTGGCCAGCCCCACCCCCCAAGGCTATAGCCCACCCGTTTCTGTGGTCTTTTTCCGCCGGACGAACTTGGAGCCCCGGCCTTCGGGCGGTTATTTTTGGGCGCGGCTGTGCCCGGGGCCTATTTTTGGCACACGGAGACTGCTCGCAAAGTCTCGCGCCATTCCGAGTCCGGCGGACGAAGTTGGCCAGCCCCACTCCCCAAGGCTATAGCCCACCCGTTTCTGTTGTCTTTTTCCGCTGGACGAACTTGGCGCCCCGGCCTTCGAGCCGTTATTTTTGGTCGCGGCTGTGCCCGGGGCCTAGTGTTGGCACACGGAGGCCGCTCGCAAAGTCTTGCGCCATTCCGAGTCCAGCGGACGAAGTTGGCCAGCCCCACCCCCCAAGGCTATAGCCCACCCGTTTCTGTGGTCTTTTTCCGCCGGACGAACTTGGAGCCCCGGCCTTCGGGCGGTTATTTTTGGGCGCGGCTGTGCCCGGGGCCTATTTTTGGCACACGGAGGCCGCTCGCAAAGTCTCGCGCCATTCCGAGTCCGGCGGACGAAGTTGGCCTGCCCCACACCCCAAGGCTATAGCCCACCCGGTTTTGTGGCCTTTTTCCGCTGGACGAACTTGGCGCCCCGGCCTTCGGGTGGTTATTTTTGGGCGCGGCTGTGGTCTGGGCCTATTTTTGGCACACGGAGACTGCTCGCAAAGTCTCGCGCCATTTCGAGTCCGGCGAACGAAGTTGGCCAGCCCCACCCCCCAAGGCTATAGCCCACCCGTTTTTGTGGCCTTTTTCTGCTGGACGAACTTGGCGCCCCGGCCTTCGGGTGGTTATTTTTGGGCGCGGCTGAGCCCGGGGCCTATTTTTGGCACACGGAGGCCGCTCGCACAGTCTCGCGCCATTCCGAGTCCGGCGGACAAAGTTGGCCTGCCCCACACCCCAAGGCTATAGCCCACCCGTTTTTGTGGCCTTTTTCCGCTGGACGAACTTGGCGCCCCGGCCTTTGGGAGGTTATTTTTGGGTGCAGCTGTGGTCGGGGCGTATTTTTGGCACACGGAGGCCGCTCGCAAAGTCTCGCGCCATTCCGAGTCCGGCGGACGAAGTTGGCCAGCCCCACCCCCCAAGGCTATAGCCCACCCGTTTTTGTGGCCTTTTTCCGCTGGACGAACTTGGCGCCCCGGCCTTTGGGCGGTTATTTTTGGGTGCGGCTGTGCCCGGGGCGTATTTTTGGCACACAGAGGACGCTCGCAAAGTCTCACGCCATTCCGAGTGCGGCGGACGAAGTTGGCCAGCCCCACCCCCCAAGGCTATAGCCCACCCGTTTTTGTGGCCTTTTTCCGCTGGACGAACTTGGCGCCCCGGCCCTCGGGCGGTTATTTTTGGGTGTGGCTGTGCCCGCGGCGTATTTTTGGCACACGGAGGCCGCTCGCAAAGTCTCACGCCATTCCGAGTGCGGCGGACGAAGTTGGCCAGCCCCACCCCCCAAGGGTATAGCCCACCCGTTTTTGTGGCCTTTTTCCGATGGACGAACTTGGCGCCACGGCTTTCGGGCGGGTATTTTTGGGTACGGCTGTGCCCGCGGCCTATTTTTGGCACACGGAGGCGCCTCGCAAACTCTCGCGCCATTCCGTCACGGCGGACGAAGTTGACAAGCCCCACCCCCCCACGCTAGAGCCCACCCGTGTTGTGGGCCTTTTTCCGCTGGACGAACTTGGCGCCGCGGACTTCGGGCAGGTATTTTTTGGCGCGGCTGTGCCCGTGGCCTATTTTTGGTACGCGGAGACGCCTCGCAAAGTCTCGCGCCATACCAAGTCCAGCGGACGAAATTGGCCAGCCCCACCCGTGAAGGCTATAGCCCACCCGTTTTTGTGGCCTTTTTCCGCTGGACGAACATGGCACCACGGCTTTCGGGCGGTTATTTTTGGGTGTGGCTGTGCCCGCGGCGTATTTTTGGCACACGGAGGTGCCTCGCAAACTCTGGCTCCATTCCGAGTCCGGCGGACGTAGTGGGCCAGCCCCACCCCCCATGGCTATAGCCCATCTGTTTTTGTGGCATTTTTCCGCTGGAAGAACTTGGCGCCCCGGCCTTCGCGCGGTTATTTTTGGGCGCGGCTGTGCCCGGGGCCTATTTTTGGCACATGGAGGCCACTCGCAAAGTCTCGCGCCATTCTGAGTCCGGCGGACGTATTTGGCCAGCCCCACCCACCAAGGCTATAGCCCACCCGTTTTTGTGGCCTTTTTCCGCTGGACGAACTTGGCGCCCCGGCCTTTGGGCGGTTATTTTTGGGTGCGGCTGTGCCCAGGGCGTATTTTTGGCACACAGAGGACGCTCGTA